>JAWPHD010006001.1:0-152242 GCA_037043455.1 Cyrtodaria siliqua
ATGGCGAGTTGTCCGTCGTCTGTCCTTAACTTTTGCCTCGTTAAGACAATAAAGACTTCATTTTTCACCCGATCTTTACCAAACTGTACCATGTTGTTAATATCAATAAAGGTCTGACAAGTTCGAAAACCAGCCTGATCGTACCAGGAACACCTGAGTTGTGGCCCTTGATTTAGTAAAAGCTGCTATATTTTGCCTCATTAAGACGATAGGGCTTTCTTTTTCCATCAGATCTTTACTAAACTTTACCAGATTGTTAATATCAATGAAAGCTCGGACAAGTTCGAAAACTAGCCAGATTGGACCAGTAACACCGGTGTTACGGCCGTTGATTTAGTTAAAAATTATAAATACTGCGTTTTTTGCCTCAAGACGATAGGGCCTTTTTCCATCCGATCTTTACCAAACTTTAACGGATTGTTAATATCAATAAAAGCTTGGACAAGTTCAAAAACCAGCTATAGTTCCAAAGAAAAGTAAGTTAATATGAATTACCTTCACCTACTTTTGGCACTTTGTTTAATATTCGTTTTTAGCTCGACTATTCAACGAATAAGAGAGCTTATGTAATCACCCCGGGGTCGGCGTCGGTGTCGGTGTCCCACATCAAGGTTTGCGTGTAAGCTGTGTTTACAAGTCTATATCTCTTATATTTCTTATCCTAGCACAAATTTGGCCATGGGCTTCCTCATAGCATTATCTTAATGGGTTCCCTAAGCAATTTTGGTTCCTGTAACCTATGGGCTCCCATGGAATCCAAATTATGATAGCCCATAAAATGTGTCCCATTTCACATAAAATTTTGCGTGTAAGCTGTGTTTAAAAGTCTATATCTCTTACAATTCTTACCCTAGCACAATCAGATTTGGCCATTAGCTTCTTATAGCATTATCTTAAGGGCTGCTAAAGTAATTTTGGTTCCTGTAACTCCTGGCTCCCATGGAACCCAAATTCTGATAGCCCTTAAAATGTGTCTGTTTCACATCAAATTTTGCGTGTAAGCTGTGTTTTCAGGTCTATATCTCTTACATTTCTTGTCCTAGCTGAACTAAATTTTGGAATTGGTTTCCTTATAGTATGTTGTAAAGGGTTGGGTAAGTAATTTTGTCCTGCAAATTCTGTGCTCCCATGGAACCCAAATTGTGATGGGCCATAAAATGTGCAATAAAGGCAGATCTAGGTTTGCATGTAAACATGTATACATCTATAAATTTTGTTTGGGATTTCTTATAGCATTATGCATCTTACTTTACTCATATTGGCATGGGCTCCCTCCCCCACCCCCACAGCCCCCACTACTCCCCCCTCCCAGCCCACTCCACACTCTTTTTTTTTCTGTGTTGTTTGGGTCGATTCTTACAAATATATGTTGCCCACCTCCCCCCCAGCCTTCTCACCCCCCCCCCCCCCCACCCCCCACTTGAAACTTTTTTATTTATTGTTTTTTTACATATTTTTGTGTTGCTTTTGTCAATTCTTACACATGTTGCCCCCTCCCCCTGCCCCCCTGCCTCTCCCCCCACCCACCCCCACCACACAATAGAAAGTAGAATCTTACACATAGCTTCTTACACATATATGTTGCTCTCTCCCCACCCATCCAGTGCCTCTCACCCCCACCCTCTCACACATACACACAAAACTTCTTTTTTTTTATTTTTTTTTTTACATATTTCTGTGTTGTTTTGGACAATTTTTACACATAGCTATGTTGCCCCCTCCCCCACCCCACCCCCACGCTCGAAATGGAATATTTTTATTTAATGTTTATTGTTATTTACATATATCAGTGTTGTTTCGGTAAATTCTTACACATAGATTCTTACACATATATGTTGCCCCCTCCACCCTACCCCCTGCCTCTCCACCCCACCCCCACCCCCTACTACCCCACTTCCTCCACTCGAAACTCGATAAAAAAAAATATTTATTTTTTTATTTTTACATATTTCTGCGTTGTTTTGGTCAATTCTTACATAGCTTTTTACGCATATATGTTGCCCTCCCCAGCCACCGCCTCTCCCCCATCCCCTCTCAAAACTCGATTTTTAATTATTTTGTTTTTACATATTTTGTTGTTGTTTTGGTGAATTCTTACATAGCTTCTTACACATATATATATTGTCCTAAGCCCCCCCCCCCCACTCCCCCACCACCACCTCTCCCCCACCCCCACCCCCTACCCCCACTCAAAACTTGATTTTTTTTATTTATTTATTTTTACGCCCCCAACCCCACCCCACATTGTTTTAGCCTTGTTTTCTGATGGTATATACTACCTATATAATTTATTATTCTCTGAAAAATCGAATAGTCGAGCTGCGCTGTTCTCCGACAGCTCTTGTTCATTGTGTCCTTAACTCAGATACCAAAAGCATAGACACCAAAAGCATAGACATATATACCACAGATATACATGTAGAACTCGTTCTTTGATGTGGAAAAACTTTACGAAATCTCGCTATACCCCGGAGAAGTCGCACGAGATTCCGTGAGACCAGTAATTTTGGCGTGAACCGACAGACATCTTGTTTGTTTTGAATGATTACAGGATATTATTTTTTTTCATTTACAGCAAGATTAAGACATGATTATTCTTGTGTTTGGAATATTGTAAACAGTGATAAACAATCATATGTAGTTACATTGACCTCTGAACAACCACAACTGACCCCTCAACATGCAATGCTTCAACAACAATAATAATAGGCATCATGTGAGCAACAGCAAGTTCTCAACCAACCTGCATGCTTCAATGACATTAATTTGATACAATTATATCGGCACCAGTTGCAACATGTCGGTCAATCATTGCACTCAGCCTGCACGCTTTAATGGTCTTAATTTGAACCATGTGGGCAACAACAACACTTACAGTTAGTTTCAGTGAACTTGTAAGCTTCAATGACATTAATTTGATACAAAGAAGACAGTTATATCATCAAACAAATTATTGAGGTTACATTGCACCATTGATTTTCCTTCTTTGTTTTATATAGGACGAATGTATATCGAGAGATAAAAAATGCGCATTTTTCTCCGTAGAAAATTTTAAAACACATATCAATCAAACGATCGAGCGTCTGCCAGTATAAAAATGCTATAAAAACAGGGGGTCATGTATCATGTATGAACAAGCCAATCTGTTGAATGTCACGTTCTATTTTGACACGTCACAGATAGATTTACCCCATTTCTACTTTCGCTTTACTGTCTATATGTCAATTATAATTCAATATCGCAAACAAACACTAATCAATGTTCACAATACATCATTTGGCTGAATTATAGGTAATAATAACAAAAAGCAATCAAAAGTATGCATTTTGTATCACTAGTAAGGCAGGGAAACGTTTTTTATTAGGCACTATTTGACTATACACCACGGAAGCACAAACGCAATGGTGCAATGCAACCTTAAAGAGAACCACACTAAGTTCATAATTTTTAAATGTAAAGTTTTCATATTCTCAGCTATATATATCACGCTCAAAAATGCATATTTTGTGCAAATCGAACAAGCATTGACCGAGATATGGAAATTTAAAGATGCATAGAAAAAGATGAAATTTACCAAATTCAAAGACTTTTTTCTTTAGTTTTACACTATTTGAATTGTCATATGAAATAACATTTCTTGGCAATATACTTGACAAATGTGACAAATTATCAAAATAATTCAATAAACATCAATAAAACATGCATTTTAGTAACCAGCAGGACTTTGCATATGTACAATTTTCAGATTTGCAGACCAAAACATGTTTTCTTAGTAAAATTTCATCAATTTGTGGCATGATACACACTCAAACATGCCACAACTTCCACTAAAATCAAAATTAATAATAGCCGTACGCTACAAAGTCAGTGTTTTAATGTATATTAATAATATTTTATAAGTTAAACCCTTCTAAAACTGTTCACAATATCCTATTTTTGGTGGGTAGGGAAGGATTTAGTGGTGGCAAACCTACTAAACGTTTTTTTTTGAAGATAAAGTTTTGAAAACATGCTCCACAAACAGCAGCCTACATTTCCATACCAAAGAATTAAACTTCAATTAAAGAAGTAGCCCAGGCACGCCATTTTTACGACCCACAAAAAGCTGAAACTCAAAATTACGGCTGTTAGACATGAAAACTGACTAAATATACTCAAAACCGACATAAAAGCATATGCAGTGTCTGTTTCAGATCTCTGCTTACTAGTTTTCATCTCAAATTCGACTTTAAGTACGAATCCAAGAGAGATCTATTTATCCCATTTAGCTCTCTTTAGGTTACATTGCACTATTGATTATCCTTCTTTGTTTTATATAAGACGAATGTATATCAAGAGATAAAAAATGCGCATTTTTCTCCGTAGAAAATGTTAAAACACATATCAATCAAACGATCGAGCGTCCGCCAATATAAAAATGCAATAAAAACAGGGGGTCATGTATCATGTAAGAACAAGCCAATCTGTTGAATGACGTCACGTTCTATTTTGACACGTCACAGATAGATTTACCCCATTTCTACTTTCGCTTTACTGTCTATGTCAATTATAAGTAAAGGGGTTGATGCACTATTTTCAAACACGATTTATTTAAAAGGGCTCTCAAAAACTTGAAAAAAGCTGAAAGAATTATCGAAATATCATGACAAATAAAGGAGATGTAACCTATTGAAAATTTGCAATGAACATCAATGGAGTAGGCCATCTTTGAACGATGACGTCATCGCGCCTTTTTACCATATTGACAAAATGTCCTTTAAAGCAACGAAAATCACTGCAAATTGATTAAAAATAGATATACAGATGTAAAATGTATAAATTGTATGCTTATTTTTCATATGCAGCGATTTTCTTTGCTTTACAAAACATTTTGTCAATATTCCATATATGGTAAAAAGGCGCGATGACGTCATCGTTCACAAATTTTCAATAGGTCATATCTCCTTGATTTGTCATGCCATTTTGATAATTCTTTCAGCCCTTTTCAATTCTTTCAGAACCCTTTTAAATAAATCGTGTTTGAAAATAGTGTATCAACCCCTTTAAATATCTCAAACAAACACTAATCAATGTTCACAATACATCATTTGGCTGAATTATAGGTAATAATAACAAAAAGCAATCAAAAGTATGCATTTTGTATCACTAGTAAGGCAGGGAAACGGTTTTTATTAGGCACTATTTGACTAGACAACACGGAAGCACAAACGCAGTGGTGCAATGTAACCTTGAACATGAATGGATGATTCTACAAAAGCCTCACATATAAGATGTAACAGTATGCATTGTAGGAATGCTTTTGTAGCATTTCTTAAGCATATTGATTTAATGTGGAACAATTACCCCGAACTGATCAAAACACTCACTGCTATTTGCTTAGATGTTCGAACAATGAAACTGCACAATGAATGACTTAATTCTATTAGAAACAAAAGACACATGTTGAATTCTGCCTTCTGACCAATATATGAAATTATGGACATTTAGTAATTAACAAAAAGTAAAAACTAGCTAATTCTAAAACTAATAATTAACTTAGACTATTGCAAAAATTAATCAACCTAATAATAGCAAAACTAGCAACAACTAACAATAACTATCAAAACTAACAAACTAATAATATTATCAAACCTAATAATAAATAGCAAAACTAACAAACTAATAATATCAAAATTAACAATAACTATCAAAACTAACTAATAATAGTTATCTATGAAACTACATACTCATAGATACTAATAATACAGAAATAGTGTTTTTAGCTCTACTGATCAGAGATCAGCAGAGCTTATGCTGTGGTGCGGTGTCCGTCGTCCGTCTGTCCGTCCGTAAACTTTTTTTGCAGCGACTACTCCTCTGAAACTACTGAATGGATTTTCATGAAACATTACAGAGCCCATGAAGTCTAGTTGATCCTAGCAAAAATTCATGTTGAGATGTGAAATCCAAGATGGCTGCCAAATCTAAAAATAGATTTTTAAAGAACAAGTTTGTAGCGAATACTTCTTGATACTCTAAGTGATATTGATATGGGACTTTTTCTAAAATAATCAGCATGACATGATGTTGGTCCTTATCGAAGATCGTTTTAATTCGACGTTAAACATGGCTAAAGCGGCCATCTTTGTTTACATAGAGTTATTTAGTAAAATATTGTAGCGACTACTCCTCTGAAACTACTTGACGGATTTCCATGAAACATCGCAGGAATGTTGCTCCTGATGTCTAAATGATTTCAGGTTGGTCGGAAATTCAAGATGGCCACCACAGCTAAAAATAGGTTTTCATAAAACAAATTTGTAGCGAGTATTTCTTGAAAACTATAAGTGATATTGATATGGGACTTTTTCTAAAATTATCAGTATGAAATGATGTTGATCCTTGTCGAAAATTATTTTGATGCGACGTTAAACATGGCCGCCAGCGGCCATCTTTGTTTACATAGAGTTACATAATGACAACTTGTAGCCACTACTCCTCTGAAACTACTTGACGAATATTCATGAAACTTCACAGGAATGTTGCTATTGATGTCTAATTGATCCTAGCAAATTTCAGGTCGGCCGGAAATTCAAGGTGGCCGCCACGGCTAAAAATAACAAGTTTGTAGCGACTACTTCTTGAAAACTATAAGTGATATTGATATGAGACTTTTTCTAAAATTATCAGCATGACATGATGTTGGTCCTTGTCAAAAATCGTTTTGATTCGATGTTAAACATGGCTGTCAGTGGCCATCTTTGTTTACATAGTGTTATCTAGTAAAAACTTGTAGCGACTACTCCTGTAACTACTCGACGGATTTTCATGAAACTTCACAGGAATGTTTCTCTTGATGTCTAATTGATCCTAGCAAAATTTCAGATCGGTCGGAAATTCAAGATAGCCACCATGGCTATAAATATATTTTCAAAATGCAAGTTTGTAGCGACTACTTCTTGAAAACTGTAAGTGATATTGATATGGGACATTTTCTAAAATGATCAGTATGACATGATGTTGATTCTTGTCAAAAATTATTTTGATTTGACGTTAAACATGGCCGCCAGCAGCCATCTTCGTTTACATAGAGTTATATAATGAAAACTTGTAGCGACTACTCCTCTGAAACTACTTGACGGATTTTCATGAAACTTCACAGGAATGCTGATCTAGCTATCAAAAACATACCAGTAGAGCTTTAAGGTCATTGACCTCTCGTTACTGTTTAAATTACAAAAAACTAACGACATTTATTTATTTTTTCGGATTGAGAACGAATTTTCTTGGGTACGATCAATAATGAATATGAAATACGGTGAGTACGAAACATGATGATAGATGACAACGATTCCCGATTCCGTTATTGGATTATATCGCACCGTTGATGAAAACATGGCGGCGACTGGCTCACTTTTACTTTTAAAAATGCTGGAAATAAGGCTGATGAAGGCCGTTGCAAATACTGCGAGATTGTTTGACATCTTTAAAGAACATCATCATTCATCCAAAACCAATTCTGTGCTGTGTTGTGCATACAGAAACATGGAAGATAAAAGTCACTTTGAGGTATAACATGACACCCACCCACTATAACATTTCAATCGACTTAATATGTCGAAACATATTGAAAATAAAATTGAAGCAGTATTCTTAAGTACTACTTAAAATCAAATTCTAATAGTTATACTTCTGACATGCTTTTATTTAAATATGAAATGGGATAGTTCCTATTGTATGTTTTGAATATTTAAAGGGACCATGTCCGTAACTTTTAGCTTATAAAACACACACTAATTATGTTTGCAAACATTACACACCGAATATTATTGAATATTTACTAATTAAAAGCAAGATTGTTTGACGGAATTCAATCGTTGTACAAAAAAAAAAGTAACCGCTTCGGGCGTTTGAATTCGCAGCCCAAACTAAAATTACACTCATGGTAATAATAGTGAGCGTGAGCGTAAAGTAGTCAACATCGCTTCCTACTGAGCTAACCGGGCTATACATAATACGCAATACATACTATGGTGAAAACCTAATGGGCTAATGGAAGTCACGTGATCGCAGAAAAGGTAAAAATGGTGGGTCCCACTTTATTACAAATAATAATTAAAGCTTTTTTTTCCCAAACTCACGAATATATTACTACAAACTTCTTAGGGTCTATGCTCATGTTTTCATGTATACATTTGACTGAATAAAAGTCAGATGGTTATTTGGTTACGCTCAATATGCTTACTTACGGACAGTGTCCCTTTAAGGGTTTTTTAGACATTTTTTTTTTAATAGGTTGACAACAACATGGTTTAAACACATCATATTATGTTATATTGGGACAGCAACCTCAGTGGGAGATGAGATGAAGGATGAAGTTGCCATCAGACATTCCTACACCGGAGAACGAACCCACATGGTGCAGAGGTCTGTAGCTCTAAGGCCGAGGTCTGAGCTACCGAGGCCTTTTTTTTTTTAAAGTTTTAAATGCATTTGTTTTTTGATTGTGTTGGAATAATATGCCAATGACCATGTCAGGTGATCAGTCTTAATAACTTTGTACTTTTTATCAAGCTATTTATGATTCTTTTTGAAAGGGTATTCTAAATAATAAATATTATAACTATTAAATCAAAACTTAGTTATAGTTAAGTTCTATTGTGGCATGTAGAAATGCCTTTGAGTCTGTTTCCTTGTTTGAACCAGTACTTCTAATGGAGGTCACAACAAAGACCCCGGGTTTGAGCCCGCAACCTTTTCAGCGCTAGACAGACACCATATCCACCACACCACCAAGCTCTTATACTGGTCACAGGGTTAGTTTGGATAAATATCTCGGCTCATCTAACCTGAACCCCTAGCTAGGTCTCCTAGAACTGAGGATTCCTAGCTGATAGCGTATATGGTTTAATATAATCTAGTTCTGTAACATTCATCATGCAGCCTATGTTACAAGCAGGCTAGCGTGCTCCAGAGGATGTTTAAAAGCTAAAAGGTACCAGCCTCCAAAATATTTTGAGCCAATCACCCCACATGCAAAGTACTACAAAGATATTAAAACACTATGTTTTACTAATTTTTGTGCGATTTCTGCAACGTGTAAAGTAAAAAAAAAAAGCCTTCCTACATGTACCTAGCCTATTTATTTTTGCCAGTATTACCTGAACCACACTTCTTTTTTTTTTTTAGCCTACCCATTGCCCTAATTTCGGAAAATGAGTATATATTTTTTGACTGAAGGCTTTGACTATATACAGCATGCTAAAGGAATGGACAACAATTGAAATTGTTCTTATCATACTTGATTCGTAATTATGATATGATAGCAATTAATTGACCGGTTGTAAAATAACAAGTATCCATAATATAGTTATTTCATGGCCGTTTTTAGAACAGTTAAATCTATCACACAATCGCCAAAAATATTTTCAACATCTCCGAGCCAGTCACATATTTTTTTTCACGTCATATTGTAGGGTGATTTAGACCGAGTCGTTCTATTCTTATTTTTCACAGTTTCATTATTTAATGTCCGTCCTCATCTTTGTTCGGCTACTAAAAATCTCCTGCGTGTACTCAGAGTAGCGAGCATTCTGGCTGCCATTTTCAACCGTCGCAGTTGTCGTTGGATACACGTACAGATGCACGATATGACTGGTTCGTGGTCGATTATTAAAAATATATCTACAATTTAATGCTAAATGGATGTAACGCAGTCTAGATTTAATATGGATTTTCGGCCCGCCATATGGGTTTTTTGGCCCTTCACATTGATTTTTGGCCCGCCGTTTCACGCGCTTATCTAATATGACCGCAGAGACAATGCCTGTATTACACGAAAAACAGGCCGTTTTTGTTACTATATATAGTAACACATGTAATAAGCAACTTTATGGACCGGATGACGTCACATTAAACAAAGAGTGGAATATGCAAATGAGGTATAATATTCTACGATATTGCACGCATTCATATTGCACGGGAACTTTTGCTCGTGCTTGCTAAGAGCCGCGAAATAGAAATAAGGAACTACTTTCAAATAAAAATAACGGAATCCTTCCTATAGTGTCAACAAAAAAATACGTGGTTTTTTTTAACCTTTTATGGCAAAAATTGATAAAATAACTGAAATGGTCACTCACCCACTGTTTTTAACGTTATCGAATGGTAAACAAGCTTTAGAAAATGGCTTGTTGTTTTTAATGACGTCATCCGACGTCGACGTCGTTTTCGCGCAAAATAATCATCCACACAAAATGAAACTGAATGGCAAGATAGGAATTCCATCAAAAGCTATAAAAATAACACAAATACAATGAAAAGTAATAGTCATACAATTAACATTGATCGAAAACAATATGAAAGTATACAATAAAAAGGTTATTGAATTTGTATGGCTAAATATTACTTGGAACTCGTTGTTTTGGCGCAGGACGACTCGCAAGCTCGTCGTCCTTTGCCAAAACAACTCGTTCCAAGTAATATTTAGCCATACAAATGCAATAACCTATATTAGTTATCTGATCAAGTGGAGATACTATCTGATAGCGAAACTATATATACCTGAACACATTATAACACATATATCAATTAAAATATCGAATAAGGATATATTATACATAGAAATGGTGGTTATTCTACGTGACATTTTGATCGCGTACACGGCTAACGAAAATTCCCGTGTTGCGTTTTCATATCACTTGAGTGTACATATTAGCCGTTCTCCTGGAAAACCGAGCTTAATGACAGCGATGACTTTATCACAGAAATTCAGTTTAAATTTGACGTCATAAAATATACGTCATGATTTACTTCCAGTTTCATGATTTACTTTTGCATATCACAACATCTTTCCTGTGTAGGTGATACAACTATTCAACGTTTTCATATATGTTCTCCTCCAACCACTCTTCCCGCATAGTTTGCACTACAACAGAAAAAGAAACTGTAGTATTACAGTCGTTTATGAATTTCTATTATGTTCTAATATCGTTCTCCTCCATTTTGACCATTATAAAGATATATTTGTTCTTTCACAAGAGCTCACACACACACACACACACACACACTCGCACACACAAACCCACCCTCCCGCCACACACAAACACGCACGCACCAACACACCCACACATACACCTGCACGCACGCACCGCACTGCGTGTTTTTGGGTTTACTGTTTTCTGTGAAAACTGTAATTCTTATTAGACTTTTATACTTATTTGTGCTTGTATTCGAACAGTTGACTTTATTTAACGTGAGCTATGGTGGATAATTATTAATGACCATGCTAACCAAATGAACGTGTTGTATATCAATTCAGATGTAGTCTAGATTAACGGTAAAAAGAAGTTAGTTATATTTTTCACGACATTTTACAAATTTTCATAAATACAAGAGTAGCCCCTCTCCTCTACGTTCTACTTACTACGCTACGTGTTACGTTCTTTGGTCGTTTACATTTGGAACTACAACAGAAAAAGAAACTGTATTATTACAGTCTCATATGTATTAGTATTAAGTTCTAATATAACATAAACCCTGGTATCGTTCTCTTCCATTTTGACCATTATAAAAGTATATTAGTCAATTCACAAGTGTTCAAATGTTAACAATGTTAACAAATAACAGACAGAGTATGCTGTTTTATACAACGTTCAATAAACAATCGTTAAACGATATATATTAGATGCATGGAATTATTCCACACTAATACTCTATCTATCACACACACGCACGCACACATTTTTTTTTGCGTTTAGCTTTGTTTCTCATAAACTACATGCAGTAGGTCAACCACATTTGCATCATAGTTGTATATCGGGTATTACAGCGATTCCCGTTATGCTATGGTCACAAAGATCGGCCGGTATCCGGGGATAGAGGGTAATCGGGAGTACACCGCTGGTTTTGGCCATTTTTCCGACATCGGACAACACCGGTCAAAAATTTTGTCACACATCATTTACATAAATGGCACCGTCCGGAAGCCGTGCGGAGGCCGTCCGAAGACCGTCTGGTAATCGCACGGCGTCTGTTTCCAAAGAGAATTTTTTTGGGGGCCGGCGAGGCAGTGAATACCGACCGAACATCTAATACTAATCGGCCGATTATTCTATGATGTCCGGGCGATAACCGGCCTATTCACCGGACATCGTACGAATATCGCCCGAGTATCCTACGGACAACAAACGATGCTTGTACCAGGCCCGGCCGAATGTCGGGCGATTGTCGGGCGGTGTGATGGCCGATGGCTACGTCTTCGGTCAAGAGGTATATAATGGCCGCCCTACCTGGCATGGTAAAAACGTTACGATGGCTACACCAAGAAGACTACGACTGGCGATGCTGGAACAGGAATTGGCGCAAGCAAGACTTCAACACAACATGATACTGGCGGCGCTGTTAGACGAGGCCGAGAGGGAGCGACAGAGGGCCCCGAGGAGAAGACGGAGGTGGTGGGTCCGCGACTGGATCCTGCGTAGACCGCTGTTTGGCCAGTACGAGACGTTGATGCGGGAGCTCGAGAACGAACACGCCAGCGACTTCAAGTCATACCTACGTGTGGAGCCGGCACTTTGGCACGAGCTCCTCGACAGAGTGGGGCCCCGCATTACCAAGAGCCAAAAGTAATTATACTGTGAAATTGTGAAATTCTTGTGACTTGTACCTATTTTTGCAAACATGTGCTTTAAAAAATATTTTATTATGCATGATTTTAATTATATTTTACCACCTTCTTGTGTTGCAGGTGCCGAGCCCCTTTGGAGCCTGGCCTCAAGCTCGCCATCACACTGAGATACCTTGCCACGGGAGCCAGCTACCGAGACTTGGCGTTCGCGTTCCGCGTCGCCCACAACACCATATCGCTCTTCATCCCTGAGGTGTGCCAGGCGATCTTTGAAGAGTACCAGGCCGAGATGTGGAACACTCCCCAGACCCCAGACGAGTGGCGACCAGTGGCCGAAAGGTTCCGAGACAAGTGGAACTTCCCGCACGCCTGCGGGGCCATCGACGGCAAGCACATCGCCATCACGAAGCCGGGCAAGACTGGGTCGCTGTACTACAACTTTAAAGGCTTCTTCTCCATCGCCATGCTGGCTGTTGTAGACGCTAATTACAAGTTCATCTGGGCCGACGTGGGGGCCCCCGGCTCATCTTCGGACGCCGGGATATTCAACCGATCCCGCCTGGAGCCGGCTCTTCGCCTGGGTACCCTGGGTCTACCCCCGCCCGAACCCCTTCCCAACGACGACAGAGACATGCCCTTCTTCATGATCGGGGATGACGCGTTCCCGCTGAGGACGTATATGATGAAACCGTACTCCCATCGCTACCAGACAATCCCCGAGCGCATCTACAGCTACAGGTTGTCGCGGGCCCGGCGTGTTGTGGAGAACGCGTTCGGCATCCTGGCCCGCCGCTTCAGATGCCTGCTGACCACCATCCAACTCAAGCCCCGCAACGTCGTCAAGGTTGCAAAGGCCTGCATGACGCTCCACAACATTATGAGGACCCGCTACCCCGGCCTGTAGAACCCGGACCTCGACCGGGAAGACGACCAGATGCAACTTGTGCCCGGGGCGTGGCGGGACGACGCTGTGATGCAGGATGTCGAGGCAGAAGGACGGGGCCCCAGGACGACCCAAGCTGGCAAACAGAACATGAGCATTGCATTTAATAGTAAATACAAAAAAACTTGCATTCAAAAGTAATGGGATGTAAGTATAAGACAATGCTCAATGTGGCAATTTTATCATGTATTTACCTTCTCCTCCGCCTGCTTGGCTGACTCGACACTCTTCTCCAGAAACTTAAGGAGCACTTCCTGCACAACCGAGGACTTCGCTGAGGGCTTGGCTGAGGACTTGGACTTTGAAGTACCCCTAGAAGTGCTAGGAGCTCCCTCATCTGCCGCCACCGACACCGACACCGACTCCGACTCCACGTCCGACCCAGACTCGTCACCGCCCTCAGCCCCGGCAATCTGAAACATCAGCAAGCAAAAAATGAAAATGAGTTAATACCAATTGTCCATTCAGTATTATCTATTGTGAAATATTGAAATATTTATGAAAGAGGTAAACTCGACAAATTCTGCTTGCAGATGCTTACCTTTCCGCACGTGTCTGTCTTGGAAGTACGGGGCCTGTAGAAGGGGTCCAAGAACGAGTATCCGTGCACCTTCAGATGCTGGAGGGGCGTCAGGACCTTGGCTGCACCAGACCCGCTCGGTGTCGTCTTGACCGCATTCTTGAGCTTGAAGTGGTCTGTTCGCATGTTCGTGAAGTGGCGCATGATGTCTTCCACTGTAAAACACAGAAAAAGGAAAAACATTAGGACATTTCTAAATTGTAATACATTTGTTAAGTAAAATTTTCACAAAATGCCAAAATTCCAAAAAAATTCAATATTTCACAATAGATAATGGTCTCACATTGAACGTTGATCTCGGCGCTCAACTCGAGCAGCTTCGTGTCCTTGAGGTGGGTGTCCTTGTTGCTCTCGCGTGACACATCGTAAAACATAGGGTTCCCCTCAAAAAAAGACGCTATCTTCCTCATTATGTCGATGGGGAACTCTGGCTCCTTGCGGCGCCTCTTGGAATTCTGGGACAGCGACTGCGACTCGGACTGTGACTGGGGCAGCGACTGGGACTGCGACCCTGACTGCGACTGGGCCACAGACTCCTGCGACGCATCTGACTCAGCTCCGGCTCCATGGGTGCTCTCCTCGTCACTGCTGTGGTCCTCGGCGGGGGCAGCCTTCTTCTTCCTGGGGGAGGTTCTCCGAGGAGCTGCGGGTGCCTTCTTCTGCTTGCCCTTGCCCTTGCCCTTGCCATGTTCTCCTTCTTTTCCTTTGGGAGGCATCTTCTTAGCTTCTCAAGTTGTTGTTGTGTGTGTGTTGTCTCTTGTGTAGAAACGCGCTATAATGTTGTACACGGCGACTGACGGGGGTTTATATAGTCCGCCTGATGCCCTGCCGATGTCCGGTTCTAGCCGGCCGGTGACCGGCCGATGTCTGTAACATATCTGGTCCACACCGGTTCAAGCCGATCGGACATCGGTGGGTTACTTTCCAATGTGTAAACAGACATCGGCCGGATATCGGCCCATGTCCGGTCCCAAATAATTCTCCTCTGAGGCTACATACACCGGCCGATTACCGCTCGATTCCCGGCCGGATATCGGACGATACTTAAACGATGTGTGAAGGATATGTGGCCGATTATGAAAATCTACGGGACACCGGAGAAATTTTAACTTCGAGTTAAAACTCTTCGGGCACCTCCCCGATGCTGCCTGAGAGCCCCGGCCACCGGCCGGCCATGTCTGGTGTCCGGCCGGGGACCAGGCCAAAATGGCTAAAAATCATGCCGGGAGTACATCCTAAGCCTAATCGGAAGGGGTTGTGACCAAAACATTAGTAATGTTTAGTTAATATAAATCTTCTTGTGCAAGACAAGAACTGTGTAATAATATGAAACGATATTAAAACGGACAGACAAGAATATGATTTGATATAACTGCTATGTTTAATCTTATACGTTTTCATTTTTCAACCGATTATAATATTCCACAGTGGCAACAGACGATAAGTGTGATGATGATAGTATATCAAAAAGGGGAAAAACAAGGTACATGAATGAAACATTATTTTTTTGTAATTAAATATATAGTTGTTCTATAGAGAGTATGACAACGGTTAAAAAGGTCAATGGCAAAATCTGCGTCATCACGCAAAGTGCGCGCGGAAACTACCAAATTGTTCCGGACTTTCGCGAAGACAAATTTGTTTATTAAAATCATCTTTTTCTCCTCTAACTAATATTGTTTGGGGTTGGCAGCTATACAGCATTTAATTATAAGCTTGTTTGAGTGAAACGGTACATGCGCAGTGAAGCAGTCTAATGGGAACCAATACGTGCGAATACCGCGGTTATATCAACAAATCTTCAGTATGTACCACTAATTATGCTAATTGACACTACACAATGTCACAATTTTATATTAGTATAAAGTATATAGTATATAGAATATCTTACGTGTGCCTGTTTAATACTGAATTGATTAAACTCGTTGGATAAAATTAGGCACAACCTCGCATCATATCAAGTTTATCCAACGAGTTTAACACATTCAATATTAAATATGTATTAAAACGTTGGATAAAATGATATGATGCGAGGCTGTGCCGAGCATTACATCACTTTTATCCAACGAGTTTACTGAATAAATTAAATATTAAATAGGCAAGAATGTGAGATTCTATTTATCACATAACTCCAAAATAAAGTCTCATAAAAGGCGGGGATATCAATTCCATAAATAAGTTCTCTTGTTAGCGTTATAACTGCTGGTTTGTGCTGTATATATAGCACACACGCACGCACGCACACACAAATGAGCATGTCTGCATATGCATATACATATACATACATATATACATACACCTGTCTTATTTCTTACAATCACTATTGTCGCTATCGTGTTCCTCCACCTTCAAATTGCCTTCGGCGTCGGTATAATAAAGATGCTGTGTTTGAAACAATCTCGCTTCTCATCGTTGCCGGTTTGAATATCACTTGGAGCTTGTGAGAAAGTTACGATTCTTACGGATGGTGGGAGATATACCCAGGAACAAATGTGTGGTATGCCTGCATCACACACAAATCGACCGTTTTGCCTTAAATGTGCTGAAAGTGGCGTAAAACATTTTTCAAACAAACAAAGCAACATATCATTTACCTTCTATTTTGTAGTTGACCATTCCTTATTAGTGTGTATTTAGTTAAGTTATTGAAGTATGCACATAGAAACAGATGCATGGAATGATGTCGTATTTGCTTGCATTAAATGCGTGCAAGTTTACCATCATATGTGTAGCATTAACTTCAGAACAGATATATCAATTCTAAGGCAATTTACAAGTGAATCTGCTTCTACTGTATCACACATTGAAAGGCCATCCATCGACGCAGCGGACATGGCTTTCATTAGTCTTGCTAACTGTAGAAAATGACGATGAACATATTTCGGCAAATTACTTGATTCTTAAAACTGAAGCAAGCCCTACAGGTTTAAGCATATGCAAAACGCATTGCCGACTATTTTTGGTGACACAATCGTTATAACTAGTATCAATCACAAATCAAATAATGTAACATGTAGATCTACTGCTTCATCCTTATTGCAGCAATTATATATACATGTAACATGCCAAAGCACACAGAAGCTGAAAAAATGTGGATCATGTTTAATAAGCAGACACACACCCAGGGTCGTAGCCATGTTTGTATAGATAGGACACCCTAGTGCTGTATATCCAGGGACGTAACCATGCTTGTATAGACAGGGCATCCACCCGCAGTATATCCAGGGACGTAACCATGCTTGTATAGACAGGCACCAACCCATAGTAAATCAATGGTCGTAACATTGCTTGTATAGGAAGGGCACACTACCTGTATGTATATAAGATGGAGTTGGGCCTGCCTATACAAGCATGGATACGACCTTGATATACTGTGGGTGAGTGCCTGCCTATACAAGCATGGTTACGCCCCTGGATATACTGTGGGTGGGTGATTTGTCTATACAAGCATGGTACGTCCCTGGCTATTCTGTGGGTGCCTATTCAAGCATGGTTACGTCCATGGATATACTGTGGATGGGTGCTTTGTCTATACAAGCATGGTATGTCCCTTGATAGTCTGTGGGTGACTATTCAAGCATGGTTTCGTGTCTGGATATACTTTGGGGTGGGGGTGCTTTGTCTATACAAGCATGGTACGTCCCTGGATAGTCTGTGGGTGCCTTTTCAAGCATGGTTACGTCTCTGGATAAACTGTGGATTTGTGCTTTGTCTATACAAGCATGGTACGTCCCTGGATATACTGCGGGTGGGTGCTTTGTCTATACAAGCATGGTACGTCCCTGGATATAATGCGGGTGGGTGCTTTGTCTATTCAAGCAAGGTACGTCCCTGGATATACTGCGGGTGGGTGCTTTGTCTATACAAGCATGGTACGTCCCTGGATAGTCTGTGGGTGCCTATACAAGCATGGTTAAGTCCCTGGATATACTGTGGGTGGGTGCATGCTTTATCTATACAAGCATGGTACGTCACTGGAATGTATGTTCGGTGCTTATTCAAACATTGTTACGCCACTGGATAGACTGTGGGTGCCTACTCAAGCATGGTTACGCCCCTGGATATACCTCGGGTGGGTGCTTTGTCTATACCCTATTCAAGCATGGTTACGTCCCTGGATAGTCTGTGGGTGCCTATTCAAACATGGTTACGCCCCTGGATATACCTCGGGTGGGTGCTTTGTCTATACAAGAATGGTTCGTCCCTGGATAGTCCGTGGGTGCCTATTCAAGCATGGTTACGTCCCTGGATATAATGCGGGTGGGTGCTTTGTCTATACAAGCATGGTACGTCCCTTGATAGTCTGTGGGGCCTATTCAAGCATGGTTACGTCCCTGGATATACTGTGGATGGGTGCTTTGTCTATACAAGCATGGTACGTCCCTGGATAGTCTGTGGGTGCCTATTCAAGCATGGTTACGTCCCTGGATATACTGCGGGTGGGTGCTTTGTCTATACAAGCATGGTACGTCCCTGGATAGTCTGTTTGTGCCTATTCAAGCATGGCTACGTCCCTGGATATTGAAAATCATTATTGAAAACAAGGAGGTGATTCCATGTATATGCATTGTTCCATGCGTAATGCGTAGTTTCTTGTGCGTTGCGTATTCACGCTCCCCAGGGCGATGAGTACGCTTTACGCTAATATATCGCCAGTAAAATACTCACTATACAGTCCTACAAACATGTCTAAGTTCCCAAAATTCTTATCTGGGAGGTCATAATTACCCATTTAATTGAAACGGCAAGCTTCACTAAAAGTATAATAATCGGCAGGATTAGGTTACCAATACAGGTGACTGCTGAGATTTTCTCTAGCTTGCTACTAGAACTGAGCGTTGTATAGTTTTACTGATCATTATTGTACGATTTTCTCATCATCGGATCATTATTGTACGATTTTCCCATGTGGAGTCGATATATAAACATTGGTAAAATAGGCCTGTAGATACAGACTTATTTGATTTCACTAAACCTCAATGAAATACTCCAAATACATTTGTCTTATATGTTATCAAATTAGTACATCAAACGGTATTTCAATACATTGTCTATAGAAAGAAAGATATCTTACAATTAATTTAGGTGAATCAATAAAATGCTGCGCAGTGTAATAATTATGACTTTGAAAACACTCAACTGAATAACTCCACACTTTTTTTAAAAAGAAAATCACGTTCGTCCGTCCGAGTTTAATTGGCACATATCTCCTCCTACATTGTTAGAAGTACGAACTTGAAACATTGGTATATATGATAGGAATATATGTGTAGTTGTGCAAGGGTTTATAATCATTTCCTTACCTCTCCAGAGGACGTGGTTGGGTGTGTGTGGTAGAAGTGGCAGTTGCTTTACATTAAAAGTACAATTACTTAAAGGGACACATGGCAATCTTGAAGTTTTTATCAAGCATTTAAATTAGCGACTAGATTTATTAATCCAGTATCATTTTGACTTTAAAACTGGTTGCATATAATTAAATATTCTTCTTATTCTACCACATGTTTTAATATATTATTGGTGCAATATTCTCAACATGCAGAAATTAGTAACATGCAAAACTAATTTGCTTTATACTTTTGTTATAGTTAATATTAATGATTGAGCAAATGCAAGTTATGGAGAAAAACTAAAGGGTCGAAACGCCGAAACTGAGTCTTCCTTGTGTTTTTGAATTTCAATATAAACATGTAGTGACGAACTATGGTTGCATACCTTAGTGCAGTATGAACAAAACACCATTGACAATTTGACAGTGTCTGATCTGGCAAAGAATCACTAATTTGAATTTCAATAATTGATGGATTGCGTCTCTGTTTACCATAGATAAAAATACTGTCACCTGTCTCTACAAGTTATTTCCGTTTTACCCTAGTATTAATTTCACTTCTTTTAAATCTAAATCTACATATATTATTATAAAATAAAGCTCTACTTGAATCAGTTAATCTACTATTCCAATTTTGTACAAAGTTGTCATTTAATCTTTGTTTAAATATGCATAAAAACAGTTTATATCTGCTAGTTAAAGAGCATTTAAGGTCGATGATCTTGGATCTTGGACACGTAGTACATTCAATATTTAATATCTAAACACCATTTAATGTATTCAGTACAAATTGACTACATTATAATTGCAGTCACTCGAACATTTAGATAATACAAACAATGTGATTGTTTAAACGATGATCACATGATCAATTTAAGCTACATTCATTTCCAATGAACTGTACGAAGAACTACTTTCATCCGCCATCCATTGAGTGTGCGTAAAGAACAACAACAACTCGTATTCATTATAATACATTGTTTAAGAAAATAAGTGCTTTAAGGATTGTTATTGCAATTATAAAGGTTTAATGTATTTTTATCTGCATTCATCGAAAACGTCACGTAATTTTTGACGCCGTCGTGATGTTATATCGTGACGTCATTGGTATTCCCCCGAATAAATTACTATGCATACGCGTGCTGCGTAACACTATAGTTCGCAATTACAGGGGCGGATTTAGGAGAGGGATATTAAAATAATTGGATAATGAGTTTAAAACCGTGGAATGCAATTATAAGGGTTAAGTGTCATATTTAGTGCGTTCATTGGGGTATGAACTGTAAGTTGTCGAAGCACACAGAGCATAATGCCCAAAGGGCATCATGTTCGCTAAGTTGTCGAAGCACATAGAGCATAATGCCCAAAGGGCATCATGTTCGCTATGTGCTTCGACAACTAACAGTTCATACCACAATGAACGCACAAAACAAGACACTAAACCCTTAAATGTTCCTTTGGTAGTGCCCTTTTAGATCAGAACTTTTTGTAAATACGATGTATCCAGCCGGTATGGCTACTTAAAAAAAGGAAATTTCAAACAATATCATGACATTTAAAAGATTCGTGAAGCATCAGACCCATTGTGAAATAGTTGTTGGTTCGATCCGCGCCAATACCATATTTGTTGTGTTCCTGAGCAAACATTTTGTCTGCATTTGCTTAGTACTGGTTCTACCCAGCAAGACATCGAGAGTGATAACAATAAGTACAGAGAGCTTTCGTTACAATTGATGTAACATAAATAAACTAAACTAAAACAATATTAATAATAGACTTTAAAATATTTTTTCCCCATAAAACAAGAAGTTAAAGAGCTGCGACCCTTAATTTGTTATATCAGTTTCTGTTACATGATACATTAGGAAATGGTACTGGGTTCTCTCCAAGCAAGATACATTTCAGCATTTTTACCAATTACCTTAAAATGGCAATGACAGTTTAAACCCGGCAATACAATCTGTAATACTGTTTTACAGATACCCGATCAAAAAGGAAGAGAAAACGCATAAACTATGCATCAGAAAAACCAGGATTCTGGTGAAGATTCAGTCAGGAATACATGCCAGGTAAGAAAATTTATTATAAATAAAAAATATTGTTAAGAATCCCAATAGACAATACTATTTTCTATATATGTTCAATTTTTGTCTTACCTTTCAAAGAAAAGGGGCGAAGGAACGGGGTGGAGCATGTGTTACTTTTCCATTGTTAATTTTTGGGCTATGAAGGTGTCAATTAACATTAATGGGAATGAAGCGACACAGCCAAACATATTTAGTATTGAGAGTTCTGAAAAACTTGAACAAGGGTGAAAGAATTATCAAAATCGGTTTATAAACAAAGATGATATGATCAGTTGAAGTTTCTGTTGAAACAGATATGGAAGCGGCCATTTTGAAAGCCATGACATCACGGTTCTAAATGACCATATATGTAATATTTATAAATATGAAAATGTAGTGATTTCTATGGGAAAATTGACAGCAACTGTATGAACAATATGTAATACTGAATGGCAATAATGCTTGTAAAATTGCATTCATTTGCATCGATTTTCTTTGTTTTAAATGATATTTATCAGTATTCCATATATGGTATTATGGAATTATAAAGTTAAAGTTCTCAAAATGGCGGCTCCCATAACCGTTTTAGAACAACCTTAAATGGACATATCCTTTTTGTTTAGCATCCGATTTTGATAATTCTTTCACATTTTTTCAAGCCGTTCAGAACTCTCAATAATAAAGCTTGTTTGGCTGTGTCGCTACATTCCCTTTAAGTTCTTGTGTTTAGCTGTTTTTTGTGCATGTAGCAACCAAACATGTATCCTAGTTGTATACTGAGTAGTACGGTACACAGCCGTTCCTTTGGTATGTTTAGTTAATATAGATCTTCTTTGCAAGATTAGAATATGTAATACTATGACATGATATTAAAACAATGATTCGATAATGTGACTGCTATGGTTAATTACCTTTCAATTTTTCAACATATTGTTCCACAGCGGCAACAAACGACGATGAGTGTGAAGTTGAGTGTGAAGATGATAGGATATCGAAAGGGTGTAAAACAAGGTGCATGAATAAAACATATTTCTTATAATTATAATTTTATATATATATATATATATATATAGTTACAGTTATATATAGTTATGAGACATACTTTAAATAACTGGTTTTGAAGAGAAACAATATTAATTTATTCATTGAAGTTGGTTCAGCACTTACGCAACTGATCTTTACTGTTTTTATCGTCTTCAATCATAAACGTTTGCTTTAATAGGCTGCTTCTCTACAACTAAACTGCACATGGATAAACCTAGAAAACTTAAAAAAAATCTTCTGATACTCTGGCATTGCCCTGGGGGTCATATATTAACACAAGAGTCATTACATGGGAACCATTGAGATCTGCACTATATAACCATATATTCACTTACTTGGCTTGGACAGACAGCCCAACCTATAACTATAAATATAATTACTTGGAATGAACTGACTGATTTTTTAACCAGCATTGGACCGGGGTTTGTCCCCATCCCTGGTAACATTTCTTCATCTTTAAGAAATATTCTCAGGTGATCGATTCAGGCCATGTGGTTGGAGAAAGCAACAAAAGGGCGTATGTGACATCTTCAATTAGCATTTTAAGTAACACAACTTTGCTTTCGTTTAGATCCCAGGAAACACACATCTTCTACCAATAATAAACGAGACCCGCAAGTCCCCTACAAAACCAGAAGTCGACTGCATGCTGGAAAAATGCCCAGAATTAAGAAAAAGGGAATGGAAATCTATTAAGTTTAGAGCATGGGCTCTATACCAGCAAAGGCAAACAACAACTAAGCAACTGTTAAAGGCTGAGGGTGCTATACTAAAAAAATGAGATTATTTTAAAGGGAACACATGGCAACCGTGATATTTTAATATATTTTAAAACAGTTTTGATGATTATCATTTTTAGCTCGACTGTTGTGTATTTTAAGATATTGAGATTGCAAATCTTGATTTTTTAAAAACTCATGGAGACCCATTAGTTTTTCTGCATAAATTGCATTTGTTCAGTCATTAATAATAATTATAAGAATAGTACAAAGAAAATTGTGTTTGCATATAACTAACTGTTGATTACATGTCACCAATAATATATTGAAACTTATGGTAGAAATATGACGTTGAAAACTAAAAATTGTATTTAAATATATTAAAGCAGATTTGAAGTCAAAACGATACTGGATTAATAAATCGAGAGGCTAATTTTAATGCTTGATAAAGATTTCAAGATTGCCATGTGTTCCTTTTAGCATTGTTGTGTTCGTTAGGTTTCAATTATTCTAGTTATAGCTTCTGTAGTCAATTTAGTCATAGGACTGTGTTTCATTGTATCATTTATAGGCATGTTGCGAGACTGTTCGTTTTGTAATACGGGTCTCTCTTGTGTGTCTTTAAAATGATCCAAAACTGATAACATAGTATGTGTGTTTTAATCTTTTTTTTTAGTTTTTAACTTCTGTACTAATTTAGTTATATGACCGTGTTTATAAGACATTCTGTTCATTGTATCATTTATAGGCATGTTGCGAAACTGTTCTTTTTGTAATACGGGTCTCTCTTGTGTGTCTTTAAAATGATCCAGAACGGGTAACAGTGTGTTTTAATATTTTTTTAGTTTTTAGCTTGACTATTTGAAGAATAAGATAGCTATTGTACTCGCCCCGTTTGATTTAAACTTTGGTTACATTGTTTCATAACTTTATTTTGTGGTGGATGTTTATACAAGAAGGGGTATTCTTACGTCAGTCCAGCTTTGAATCTAGAAACCGGATTTCCGTCGATGATTCAAAGCACGGAGGTGGAAAGAACAAATTACACCAGTATTCTTGTATAAACAACTATTGCGATTGAATGTGTTTACGGTGAGCTTGTGTGTGTATGTATTTGTATTAGTTTAAATCTCCTAGTCTTTATCTCAATGTAAATGGAGAATAACACACCTTTTGAGTATCTGAGTAAAATAACACATTTGAATATATATATATATATATATATATATATAGCAAAATCAGCGTTTTTTAGTTTGTTTTTATGCCCCGAAGGGCGGCATATAGTAGTTGCACCATCCGGCCGTCAGCCAGTCAGACCGTCAGTCCATACAATCGTGTCCAGTCAATAACTCTGGCATTCCTGGACGGATTTTCAAATAACTCACCACAACAATACGACATGTCACCACAAAATCCAGGTCCGTGGCCCCAAGATCAATGTCACACTTAGAGGTCAAATGTCAAAAAGAAGTGTTTGCTTGTCCGGTTAATAACTCTGACATTCATGGACGGATTTTCAAATAACTTTGCACAAGCGCTCAACACAACAAGACGACGTGTCGCGCGTAAAATCCAGGTCCATGGCTCTAAGGTCAAGGTCACACTTAGAGGTCAAATGTCAAAGCCATTTCGGGGGCATTTGTCACTTACAGTGACATTTCTTGTTTTTTTATTTAGTGGTTTGTTTTGGTTTGAAGCTGACCTTTTATGAACTTTACCGACTTTGCTGACCTTGATTGTTTTTAGTATACTGGTCTTATTTTAATCATTCGTGCTATATTTCTTCAGTTGACAATACTTAGTTATTTGGTTAATCAAATGAATTAGTGAAAACAATATTTTTGAATGTCTTTTGTTGATGAAATTTGAGCCGAACATTATTAATAAGACTCTGATTAGTTCTAAATTCTAATGATATTTTCACAAGTTAAATAACTTGTTAGGCGTCATATAACCTGGTATGTGTTTATATAAGACGTTTTACATTCATGAAACATTAGATAATAAATAAGGTTGAACTTATAAGAGTTACTGCCATCACCTGTTTTAGCATTCTTCAATATGAAAATAATTAGAATGAATAGAAAGATTACCGGGAATGCTTCTGCAATCAAATACTTTTTTACACATGACTTAGGATAATTTTACTTATATTTGGATACACCCATAAATGTTTCAGATCGCCTGACGGTTCCTTTAATATATAAGCATGAATACGTTTTGATGTAGACTTGTTCTAGACTAACAATTTCCAACTTCTGAACACTAGATATAACCTACATGTACACAATAAATATCATATTCATAGATAACTATTGTCAGTCTATTATTATTGCCCCAACACCTTGTGACCAAAATACCTAACCGATATCACCAAAGAAAACAAAAGGGCCTGTATCGCTGTACTAGTCTTGATCATATTTGATGTTTGATTTCCAATACAAACGTCTAGACCCTTTGTGCAGAAAAACAATTGAATTTAGAACTACGTGATCGTTATTCAGTTTGAATGCCCCCGCCATTATAGTGTTACCCATGTCCGTCCGTGCAAAAACGATGTCTTAACTAGCTAATTGTTATCGGATCTTTTTCAAACTTGGTCAAACAGTATATGGGCACAATGTCTCTGACAAGTTCAATAATCTGCCCATCGCCCCACTAGTTCCAGAGTTATGGCCCTTGGAATAGTAAAAATATCGCGAAATTAATAATGTCCGCACTGCACTCTAACATGGGTAATTGTTATCCAATCTTCTCCAAACTTGGTCAAATTGAAACTTGGTCAAATTGTATATCTCGTATGTCCACAGTATATGCAGGACTGAATGTGTCTCTGAAGTATTCGGTCCCTATTAAAATATCTCTGTCTCACTGGTCCATCTTTTTATAGGACCATAGAAGTCTCTCAGTCCCCCATAAAATACTCTCTCTGTTTGAAACCATGATACCTGAACAACTGTAACTATTCGTCCGGGGATATTTTGTGTACACATTTGTATTGATATCTAAGCACTGAAAGTACAGTCCCAAAAACTTTATCCTAACCTAACCGTTTACTTATCAAGGTGATAGCTCAGGCAAGTGTCCAGCTCAACGTGTGAGGCTGAGACATCAATACTAAGCGAAGACATAGAGTTGGAGCTATATTGACAAAGGGATAGCTCCTAGTAGTGTTCATTTTGAAGTATGATGCTGACAGTTGACAAGTGTTAGCGTTTGAAAGATAGTGTTTAACTAGATCGAAACTAGTATTATATAGAAGGAACAGATACGTTCTGAACCAATGTGTAACCTCTTATTTAACTTTAATTCGAACCTAGTGTTATATATACACCTGAAAAAAGTTAAGCGCCCCTGATATTTTCGCCATGAGGTGTGAAAACCACTGCGATGGCCCAAAACATATGGGTAATTTACGTCAGTTTTAGCAAGAATACACCAGCCACAACTGTCAAGCGCATCCTGCAGCCCAATACCAATTGTGTCAATAATATACACAATGAAATGTCACCCAATATTATGAATAAAGGTCTAAAAATGTCATGATTTTTGTCATTAACAAATAATTACTCTGGGGTAGCGCACATGTTCTGATTTCTATGCCCAACATGACTTCCTGGGAGGCAATCGTCACTAACGTGTAGGGACGCCACGTACCCGGATGACAGCCTCAACCCTCCTCCTCATGGAAAAATATTAGGGGGCGCTTAACTTTTTTTCCAGGTGTATATATGGAAAAGATAAGTTCTGAACCTTATCAAATTATATATTTCACATATTATTAAACCCTTATACGCAGGTGATCGAATTGAGGACATTATTTTTATTATTTTATTATTATTTCTTTTTTGGGAGTGTGGTGGGTGGGGGTGGGGGGCGGCCTTGACTAGACTAGTTCACCATCTGTCTCGTTGGTCCACAGTATATGCAGGACTGAATGTGTATTCGGTCCCTATTAAAATATCTCTGTGTCTCACTGGTCCATCTTTTCGAAGGACCATATAAGTATCAGTCCCCCATAAAATGGTATCTCTTTTTGAAACATTGATACATGGACAACTAACTATACGGGTTGTATCTTCTCTCCGGTGATAGTTTGTGTACACATTTGTATTGATTTCTAAGCACTGAGCGTACAGTCCCCAAACCTCTGGCCTAACCTGACTGTTTAGTTATCAATGTGATAGCTCAGGCCCACCTCATCGTGTGAGGCTGAGACGTCAATATTAAAGGGATTGATGCACTATTTTCAAACACGATTTATTTAAAAGGGCTCTGAAAAACTTGAAAAAAACTGAAAGAATTATCAAAATGTCATGAAAAATAAAAAAGACGAACTATTGAAAAATTGCAAAGAACATAAATGGAGGCGGCCATCTTTGAACGATGACGTCATGTAAAATGTATAACTTGTAGTACTGTATTATTTTCATTTGCAGTGATTTTCTCCGCTTTAAAAGACATTTTGTCAATATCCCATATATGGCAAAAATGCGCGATGACGTCATCGTTCAAAGATGGCCGCCTTCATTTATGTTTCTTTTCAAATTATCAAGCTGTTTCGGACCAGGAACACCAAAGTTATGTGCTCTTAAATTATTGAAAAGTGCCATTGTCAGCCTTGTGAACACTGTAGCGCCTTCATTTTGTATTCATTATTTTCAAAACTTGGCCAGATTGTTGATATCAATGCAAGCTCGGACGAGTTTGAAAACCAGCCAGAACCGGAGTTATGACAATTTTTCAATATTTGGAAATGTACACTGGAAACCCCAGGGGTCCTGGGTTCAAATCTCACTTGAGTCTTTTTTTCTTTTCTTTTTTTTAATATGTTTTAATTTTTTTAAATTTTATTTTTATTTCATTTATTTTTTATCTAATTTTTCTCTCATAAGAAACATTGGTTCACTTTTCTTTAATTGGGGGCTTAGAGGCCCTTGTTATATCAGTTTTACATAGAAATATAGCGAAGAACTTCAAAAATCCTCTCTGAAACTGCAAGAGCTAAAGGTTTAATATTTTGTATTTATTGTCAGCTTATGTTCCTCTCCAAAGTGTGTTCAACTGGTAACCCTGGGGTCTAATTTGGCCCGCCCCAGGTGTCACATGTTTTACACAGACTGATATAGGGAAAAACGTAATATTTTTCTCTGCAACTAAAAGAGTCAGAGATTTAATATTTTGTATTTACCATCAGCTTATGGTCCTCTACCAAGTTTGCTCAAATGGTGACCCTGGAGTCAAATTTGGCCCTGTCCCTGGGGTCACATATTTTATAGACTAATACTGGGAGAAACTTAAAAAATCTTCTTCTCTGAAACTACAAGGGCCAACTGAGTTTAATATTTTGTATTTACACTCAGCTTGTGGTCCTCTACCAAGTTTATACAAATGGTTACCCTGGGGTCAAATTTGGATCCATGGGTCACATGTCAAACTTGGTTTGAGTGTTTATATTAAAGAAAGTTTGATTTGTTTTATAGCTAGCCAAACTTGTGCCAAATACATCCAACCCTCTATATCTTCATAATTGAAGACACACTATAAAAAAACTACATTGATACTGCCATATCTGACGCACAATCATTATATCCTCATCCTCACCCCACCACCCCAAACCATGGATACCATATAGCAAGTAGAGCGATACATGTCCTCTTGGGCCTCTTGGTATTATTTTATTATTTCTTTTTTGGGAGTAGGGGGCGGCCTTGACTAGACTAGTTCACCATCTATCTCGTTGGTCCACAGTATATGCAGGACTGAATGTGTCTCTTAAGTATTCGGTCCCTATTAAAATATCTCTGTGTCTCACTGGTCCATTTTTTCGTAGGACCATATAAGTCTCAGTCCCCCATAAAATGGTCTCTCTTTTTGAAATAATGATACATGGACAACTAACTATCCGGGTTGTATCTTCTCTCCGGGGATAGTTTGTGTACACATTTGTATTGCTTTCTAAGCACTGAACGTATAGTCCTCACACATTTGGCCTAACCTGACCGCTTAGTCATCAATGTGATAGCTCAGGCTAGTGTCCAGCTCAACGTGTGAGGCTAAGACATCAGTATTAAGTTCAGACATCGATTTGGAGCTATACTGACAAAGGGATAGCTCCTAGTAGTATTCAGCTAAACGTATGATGCTGACAGTTGAGAAGTGTTAGAGTCTGAAAGCTAGTGTTCAAACCTTTTATTTTACTTTAGTTCGGAACTAGTATTATATAGGTGGAACAGACAAGTTTTGAACCGAACTGTTTTATAATCAACTGATGTTGATAGTGGCTCTTATTTGCAGCTCAGTGTACATTATTGTGTTTCACAATCATTGCTTGAACAAGTAATTTTGGTATACTAGTAAGGCAGGAAAAGAAATCTTGAGAGAAAATGTATAAACATAGCGTTCAATGTTTTGTTTGTTGATCAACACTGTCTTAAAACGTTGTGTTCAATGTTCAAATTAGATTAAAAGCTATGCTATATAATTAGTCAAGACAACGTCACCTTATGAAAGGGCCCATATTAAAATACAGGAGAGTCCGTAGGAATTAATAAATACACCCTAAAGTAAAAAGGTTAATTTAGATATACCAATTCCTGACAAATGTCAAAATATTGAGTCAGAACTGTGGTAAATTCAGTGCATGTTTTGTTCACTGCATAAACACATATAATATATTCCACATAAATTCATTCGCCTTGAGGCCCCGTGTGTGTGTGTGTGTGTGTGTGTGTGTGTGTGTGTGCCAGTGTGTGTTGGGGGGACAGTCTTGACTAGGCTAGTTTACCATCTCTCTCGTTGGTCCACAGTATATGCAGGACAGGCAGGACTGAATGTGTCTCTTAATTATTCGGTCCCTATTAAAATATCTCTGTTTCTCACTGGTCCATCATATTCGTGAGACCATATCAGTCTCTCGGTCCCCCATAAAACGGTCTCTCTTTTTGAAAACCATGATACCTGGACAACTGTTACTAGCAGGGTGGTATTTTCTCTCCGGGGATATTTTGTGTACAAATTTGTATTCATTTCTAAGCACTGAAAGTATAGTCCCCCAAACGTAGGTCTGAGGCCGTGTCCCCCAAACTACATGTAAACCGGCTAGAGAACGTCTACGTGACAGAATAAAAAACTTAGAAGATGAAAGAAGTGCACGACTTGAAGCGTTGAGTGAAAACAAAGAAGCATTACGCAGTCAAATAAACAGGATAAAAGAAACTATAAATAAGGTGTTAAAAGAAGACACAACATTGGGTGAGAGAATCAAAACCTTGTTTAGGGAGCAAGGTATTACTATGGTTAGTATTTTGACTGCCTTTGGTATGATTATTGGGGTATTAGTTGAGGCCATTATTCCCACATCAAGTGCTGCTCCAACTCCAAAACCTGATTCATCAAGTGCCAAGGATTGGATTAAAAAAACAACTAAGTAATCTTGGTAAACTTCTTGCCAACCTAGCTGGTAAAGCTGCAGCAGCTTTACCAGGAGTTATTGGTGCAATAGTATCATGGCTTTTATGTGCAACAGGTAATGTTATTAACTGGCTTGCTAACAATCTATGGGCTTTGCTTGTTGTTGCTGTTGGGTTGCTATATATGGCAGCCAAAGAGTGGTTTAGTAAATCTCGTAGATAAGTAATGCAGCAAGACCTATTACTATAGTACCAACAATTATGGTTGTTTTGTTATCTTCGTGTTCAATCGCTATTTTTTGTATTTCTGGTGGTTCCACAGTTTTATGTATTGATTTATCAGAATGTTCCGGTAAAATTTCTTTGTTGTGGTGCCTTGAAAGGGTTGAACACTTTTTGGCGGTACTGGTTTTACATTTACATCATTATTTAATCCTAATGCTTGTGCATCGGTTGCTATTACAATTTCATTATTGTAGTCTTGTATTGTTCCAATTCTCAACTCCATGTCACCCGGAGACATGTACAATCCACTTCCATAGACAAAATTTACTTTACTTCTTGCATATTTTAGGGTGGTTTCATATCTTGAAATTTGACTGCGCAAGTTGATGGGACTATTTATTGCGTCCTCTACATTTGCTAGAAATTGTTTCTGTGCATCAAATGCCGTTCCAGTTCCAAGTATATCTGTTTTTGTTTGGGATTGTGAGCCAAGGATTGCCCAGCAGTATGTTCTTATGCTGTCATTGATGCGTTCTACTCCAGCTTTTGTAAATCCCGCAGAATTATCTAGTATAAAAGTAGACCAGCTGTTGTCAGCCTCAGATCCTTGGGCAATGTAATCAATGTGATATGTTTTATCACTCTCATAGACGGTAAAACTCATCGTTTTGTTGTCGTATACAGTATTTTCCAAAGGATGATAACCAATATGTGTCCAGTAATTATAAATTGTTCCTATGATTATAGCTTTGTTTCTGTCTCCAGTCTGAATATAAGTCAACGTCAAACTCCTTGCATACTCTTTCGTACGCGTTTCGGTTATATGTTTATTAAACGCATTCCAATTTGAGTCTTGTGGCATTGCTACACTCATCTCAAATAATATTCTTCTAACTTGGTAATAGACATGAAATCGAAATAACGAACCCACCAAGGCATCAGCTTTTAGATGGTTGTTAAAATCAATACCGTGCCACATCCAGTTGTCGCGCACCAAATGGCAAAATTCAACTGGTTCTGCCAAAATAACATCCAATCTGTTCCCCAGCGTTGGACTATAGCATCTGATTTGACGTATGGAAGTTTATATTTTTCAAAGACATTGGGAAATGATGCTTTAAAGCCTTTACCGTTTGATGTAATGACTATGTTTTGATTTATTATATCTATCACTTTCTTGCTGAAAGTACTTAAATAGTGAGCATCAAGGTTATATTTGAATTCTTTAGAAATCATTTTTATTTATATATATTAAAAAAAAAAATGTTTCATACAATTTCAAACATAGACAACTCTATTAACTTACAACAGTATGTTGATAATAGAAATGGAGATAAGCGCGTTGGATTGAAAAGTTTTACATACACTATCGGTTGGTTTAATGTTGACCAAGAAGTCATAAAGACAAGAAACCCAGATAAAACGCAACATATATCAGGTGGACTCTATAACTTTCAAGACTTGGTAGAAAGGTTTAAATTGCTTAATGAAGATATTATCCTAGAGATTTATACGCAAAATGCTATAGCAGTTTTAGATACGCCAATAGAGACACGAATGTCAACCCGTCTTTCAAATATGCTGGGATTCAAGGACAGAAGATGGATAAAAGGTGTTCGTGTAGGAGATTGCCCAATTGATTTAGCTCCTTATAAACAGCTCTATGTTCATCTGGAACAAATTAATACAAGTGGTAATTATTTCAATGGTAAGCCAAGCACTGTTATAGGGGTTGTACCTGTAGTAAATAATCAGTATGGAGATATTGTATATACACGTTGTTATCCTGAATATCACCGTCTTTCGGGTGGTACAATTTCTGAATTGACAATAGAAGTCAGAGATGAGTATGGCGACAAGATAAATAATCACGGCTTGCCCATGAGTTGTGTTTTAGAAATTATTTAAAAAATTACATTTTTTATAAAAAACGATGAGTATATTTGGACCTAAAAAAACAAAAGACTTAGAGGCTTTGATAAATGATGTTCAAAATTTATATAGGCGAGTTGTGCCTATTGTTAACCGAGTTGATAATCTTAAATATGGGATTATAACACTATGTGCGGAGGCTAAGGGTCCTATTGCAATGAATGGAGTACTCTCATTTGGTAACGGTGAAGCAGAAACAAATGTGGGGTATGTAATGACACGCCGTGGTCGGATTATGGGAATAGGTTTAGCATGTGACCGATTAGTTGGTGACGTAACTGTCATAGTTTCTGTCGATGGTGTTGAACAACCCAATTATGGTATAACGCTTCACACCACCCCACGCAAACACGATAACTTTGATAGTCCTTTAGAGATTGATGCTGGTTCTGTTGTTAACTTTGTATGCAAGGTTGCTAACGCTACCGCTGTTAATACGGTGGTGTCATTATTAATTGAATTAATTTAATTTTTCTTATTAAAAAATGAAGCAACCGACAGCACCAAGTTTATATCCGGAGTTGTCAGAGGACGTACAGAATTATAGATTACAAAAAATTTCAGAGATTGAACAAAAGTTAATTACAGAGCGAGACACACGCAAGTCTCTTTATAAAAAATATAAACGTGGTATTAATATCACGGATGGAATTGACACTACCTTAATATCTGCAGGTGTTATTATGGCTGGGATTGGATTTGTTGTTCCAGTTTTTTACCTTTAGAAATAGCAGCAATACTATGTGGAGCTACAGGTGTTTGTATTAATTTCATCAGATGCAAGCTTAATGCAAAAGCTCAAAAACATCATAAAATAAAAACTTTGGCAGAGTCTAAGTTGAATAGTATAAAGCAGTTAATATCAAAAGCATTGAGTGATGCACAGATATCTGAGCAAGAGTTTAAGTTGATTTTAGATGAACTGGAGATATACTATAATTTGAAAGAACAAAAGACACTTGAAATTAGCGAAGTTCAAAAAAAAGAACTAGTGGAGCAGGGAAGAAAGGAAGCAATGGTAACCTTACAAAACAGTCTAAAAGGTGTGTGATAAATTGTTTTAGTAATGTGTACGAGTATGATCCACCACCTTTGTATTCAAGGTCGGAAAATTGTTAATAGTATGTATTCGTAAATTTAAAAAAAAAAGCCTTTTTTAAATTTACCCCTCTAGATTATCTTTGGAAAGAATAAGTCTATTCCATCCTCCGCCTCTGTCTTAAACCGCCGCTTTATTGAATCTTCTAGTGTTTCATAGCCCATTTGAGTCCAAAAAGATGTATCTTCATCCGTCTTTATCTCATACCACCACTTTATTGCATCTTCTAGTGTTTGCTTACTTATTATATCTGCTCCAAATAGGTATATTATTTTTCCTAAAACAGAATGCTCACCTATTACCCCTTTCAAATAGATGTATTAAATTTCTTAATTGTTCTGAACCAGTATCCATTTTTCTTTTTTTTATATATATTATTTTCCTTAAGAGAGTTTCAAAAATTTATATAATACAAAGAAATAATGAATACTGTTTTAAAAAAATAATAATTGAAGCAGGTGTAAAAACATTATCGGTTGGTATAAATGCATGTATACGGCATACTTACTCCACGTGGAGATTGGGAGGTGAGCCACAACCCCAAATTTAAGATATATACATAGCCCACCGGTCATCTCACTATAATGTATTAAGGAAATATATAATACAAAGAAATCAATGTTTGCAAATTTCTTAAAATTGGATTACACAATCCATGTAAAAATAAGACTACAAAAGATTCTAATTATTGCAGTTTGCATAAGTATCTATTAAAATGTCATGTATTGCCATGCTCAATATGTAAAAAGGTACAAGAGCAAAAAATAAAATTTGTGCTGATTGTGGTGGAGTTTCAGTCAGAATAGTGGATAAATGTATTGGAAATTTAAATTATAATGCTGAGTGCTTAAAATTTAGACGTATTCAGGTTTAATCACATTATAGCGAGATGACCAGCTACACCATGGCGACCATGACGGGCGAAGCCCCCGGTGGGCCAGAAGCCCTCGCTGCATTCTAGGCGTTATATGTGTGGGACCACGATAAAACGCTGGCGGGCGAAGCCACCAGCATGATGGTAAGACGATACGTTGAGCATCGTTAGTCTTTGTGTGGGGGACCATGGTGAGCTATGGGCAGGTGGGCTATGTATTTTGCCAACCTGGAGGGCAAAGCCAGTCCATGGACAGGTAGATTATGGTTTTTGACAGATATTGACCATGTTATGGAGTTTGGTCCAGAATTTTAGTGATTTTAGTTCACAATTTCGATGATTTGATGTTTTTGATGCTTTTTTTGATTTTTCTGACAGATATTGACCATGTTATGGTCATTTCTACAATTTTGATGATTTTATGGTTTTTTGATGATTTTTTTGTTTTTTGATGAATTTTTGATTTTGGTCGGCAACCCCCAGTTTATCAATATATATTAGAGTCACATTCATTATTTTGGGAACTGAAACTAATTGATGATATGTAATAATCTCGTTAAAGTGACATGTGTTTGCTTTTGTGGATATTTAACCGGTGTGATTATTCTGAGGGTAATACAATCTCTTGCACTCATGACTTTTCAAAATGAGGCTTTCAAAATGCACTAAAATATATGCATTGAAGTCGCATTATTATCGCTGCACTGTTAACTTAAAACCAGATATATCAAATTATATGTCTGGCTACGGGTACAAATTGAATAGTTTTACATATTCAAAAGATAGTCGGTAAACTGATATTTTACAATATTTCATCTAGTGCGCAGTTTGAATAGTAGTTATTTCTCTCCCTCTGACAGTGGAGGCTGCAGTTAATAAAGCTCTGTTTTAGGTAACTATTATATCACGTTTTAATAATTCTGTTATATATAATGGAGATGTTAATATGATTACATAAGTTTCTGCCGTAAACATTCATGGTAAGTCATTTATATGATATAAGGCTTATTTATTTTCAATCTTAATTTTAAGAACATAAACAGAGAATATAGTTTACCATTCTAGTATTTATCACGTCACTGAACATATCAAGCGGTTTATGTCCTGTCTATAAACGATTTTAGAGCCATGTTTTAAAATTCTCTATGACTGAAATGCATCCATTGTGTATGAGTTACAATCAATATTTTTCATCCGGCGGTTGGAGGGCGGGGGTGGGCGGCGGGGTGGAGGGTGGAAGGGGTGGATGAAGGATGGCCGGTAGGCGCACATATCTTTATAAAGAGCGCATGCTTTTCGAATTATGTATGGTATGGATATGTAAAATTCCAAACAAACATGTATTAGCTTTGCTGACACACTGTTGTTACAGATGTGATCGTTATTAGTTATTATAGGACTGATTTGCTATTAGATTTTAAATGTTGCATACGGTATGCATCAGACGCACCATCCTCTCATATTTTATTACATTCTCATTCGTTTCAAAATGTTAAATCGTTCAATTATATGCAGGCCTGTGCCTACAGGGCCTACGCGTAGCTACGGGCCTGTATGGGAACATAATGATATAGAGGGTATGGTGACATAATATGTAATGATATAGAGGGTATGGGACATAATATGTAAGGATGTATAGGGTATGGGGACATAATATGTAAATGTATGGAGGGTAATGGGATATACTTTGTAAGGATATAATATAGGGTGTGGGGACATAATATGTAATGATATAGAGGGTACGGTGACGTAATATGTAGGAATGTATTGGGTATTGGGACATAATATTTAAAGATATATAGGGTATGGGACATAATATGGAAGGATATATAGGGTAGGGGGACATAATATGTAAGAATACTAGTATATGGTATGGGGACATAATATGTAAAGGATATAGAGGGTACGGGGACATACAATGTAAGGATATGGGGATATACTATGTAAGGATATATAGGATATCGGAACATAATATGTAAGGACATATAGGGTATGGGGACATAATGTGCAAGGAAACAGAGGGTACGGGGAAATACAATGTAAGATACGTAGATTTCGGGGACATAACATGTCAATATATATAGGATATGGGAACATAGTATGTACGAATACATATGATATGGGGACCTGATATGTAAGCATATAAAGGGTACATACAATGTAAGGTTATAGACTACAGAGAGAATATGACTATTTGTTAATGTGTGTTCTTGATTGTTTAGTTTTCTAATCATTAGCAGCAGGAACACCAGCCCTATGGCGTAGGAATATCTATCAAACAAGGTCACGTGATAAAATCGATAACAAAATGACATTGTCGGGGAAATTGTCACTGGTCAGATATATACACCTCTTATCTATAAAATGTGATTATGACAAAACACAATCATAGATCGTTGTTAAAGTAATAATATTCACAAACTACATTGGTCAAACATAATTGGTGTACACTTCGTGTAATTCCCGTTAATAGTTGAAGGTATCATCCAAAGGGATGAATTTAGGTTGTTTTTAGGTTTAAATTGCCGACAATGCGCTTTTAAATCAAAATCGATTTATTTCGTCATTTTAGAAGCGAGAATAAAAACAAATGCATGTACGCGTAGATAAATCTTTCCACTGTCCATATGCAAAATTTTAATGAAATCGGAGACAAGTACTTTTTTCCCCCAAAATTAACTAACATGACCCTCGGACTCAAAGACGGCATAATTCATATACATATACAGACGCGACCGGGTGCACAAGAAATGAAATAATTCCATTATTTCAATACATATGTTTCAAATGTATGTATCCATGCATTCCAGATTACATTTCTGATATATACATGCTTTTGGTTTATGCCGGAGTGCTCAAAATACGTTTTAACAAACAAAATTGCAACGGTACGTCGGGAAAGGAAATGAGGCTGGTGAAAATATACGTTGCAGTGCTAATTTTCTGAATCCGAAAAAATAGCGAAAAAATGAAGTTTTAACAGCGAGAATGATTTTTTTTATAGAAGTGTTCATTGACATGTCTACTATTAAAAACCGAGTACTTTTTTCCACCGAAAATTAACGAAGTACACCGTAATCGCTTAAATACGCCAAATCGACGTTCCAAATCGATGTTCGCATGGAATAAAATTGTGGAATTATGAATTCATTTATAAGAGATAAATCGATTTCAGCATTGTTCAGTAGTTGTTATATGATTGATGTAGTATGTTCACAGTATTTATGAGGGCAACATTACGGTAGTATCCCTCCAACCTCGTCGGATTCCCCCTCCACCCCGTACACACAATACGTTGTGTATTGCTGAGAATGCACCTTTTATTCAAATCGATTATTTTCGTCATTTTAGAAGCGAGAATAAAAACAAAATCGCATAGATACATCTCTCCTCTGTATACATGTAGAATTTCAATAAACGGAGACAAGTACTAATTAACTAACAGGACCGTCCGACCCAATGACGGCAACATTCATATTCATTTAGAAAGACGACCGTCTACAGAAACAATTAAATAATTTCGTTATGTAAACACATATATTTAAAATGTATGTGTCCATGTATTTTACACTAAATTTTTGATCTATACATGCTTTGGATTTATGTCAGAATGCCCAATTTATTTTAACAAACAATGTTGCAACGGTATATCGGAAAATGAAATCATGATGGCGGCAATATACGTTGCAGAGTTAATTTTCGAAATCAGAAAAAGCGATAAACTAATACAGGCAGAAGTATATTCTTTTTAACTGTTCGTTTAAAACTGAGGGGGTCGACTCGAGTTTTAAAGAAAGCAAGATTGGCATGTGTCCCTTTAACCAAGTAAATAAATGACTGACGAGTAACAGACATGCTACTGTCAGTAACAAACATTATATAGTGTAGACTCTAAGATGCATAACATAAACATGTGGACATGACATTGTGTCAATGGAGCACTTGCCAGAGTTGTGGTGTTGTGAAACACTGTACGCGTGAATCCAAAACGTGCGGGTCTGTTATCTTTATAGGGCATATATATATATATACGAATGGAGTTATGTAGACATTTAATATATAGATGTCTACTTAATTCCTTTAATGTTTATGACCTACATTCAAGGTATTAAGAGTACACAGCCTTTTTGGTTTTAATGCACCTATTATTACAATAATTAATCACCGGAATACAGCAATGGGAACATTTATAAGTATACGGACATAGACATATAAAACAAATACGAGTACACTTGTATCCAAATGTTGATACTGAAGAGTCATCTTTGAAAATCAGGGTTTTATCAAATAGCAATAATGTTGAAAATACTGAGCAAGTAACTAACTTATTACGAGAAAAGAAGATAATAGATGATATTTTTAACGGCCCATTCTCAACAGCAAAACTGAAAAAAACAGTGTGAGTGATTTAATATTAGGTAAATCTACAGGTCCTAGCGGTGTATTAGCAGAAATGATAACATATACTTCAACTGATATATCACCGATACTCTTACCGTTATATAAAATAATTATTTTCCGTCCGCTTGGGGACAGAGCATTTTATGTCCATTTCACAAATCGGGCTCGCAAATCGATCCCAATAATTACCGTGGAATCTCATTAATTGATACCTTAAATAAAGTTCTAACTGGAATGCTGTTCAATAGATTAATATGTTGGGCAGAAAATTATAATAAAATTGATGAGGCACAATCAGGGTTGAGGCAAGGCTATTCTACAATTGATAGTTTATTTACACTTCAGGCCATTATTTAAAAGTATATAAGTAAAAAAGTTGGTCGTTTTTATTGTTTGTTTGTGGACTTTTCAAAAGACATTTGATAAGACATTTGATAAGATAAAGCATACCGAACTGTTCAATAGTCTTATAAGAAAGGGAGTTGATGGACAATTTCTAAAACTATTGGCACCGAATAAAAGACGTCTGTTTTTTCAAACTATCAATAATATACCATAAGATAACGCTATTGCAATACACAAGACGTATTCTCATATCTATAATGTACGTAGAACTGTATATGTTATATGTACATGTATGTACCTATGTCATGTATTTATGTCACACTGTTACTTTAAAAGCAATGCAAAACCAGCTAATATTCTCAAAATAGCAGGAAATATACACTGAATGATGAATATTTATATATAGTTATGCATATGTTGATACTATTTTCATATAGTTATGCATATGTTGATAAAAGAGAACTATAGCTTATTGCTAGCTAAAAGAGCGTATTCTAAATCAAACGGATTCGAAGTATCAAATTAAAGCTTAAACAATTTTATTTAAAATTCAACTTCTAAACTAAAGGACATTGTGTATAGGTACATTTACTGTGTGACAAAAACTATATACAGGTACAATATGAGTTTGTTACCATACATTGACTTTAAATATTCAAAGAAATTACCAATTCCAGTATTTAATTGTTAATGATCGGTAAATACCTCTAGACTACTAACTGCTAATAGTATAGTTCGATATAATTCTGAGATGAAATTGCTTCGTATTAAATGCCAAATTAAATAATTGTTTTCGTAACCAGTTCACATATCACTATTTCCTCTGGCATACTGGCTCTTTCTCCTCACTCAGTCAGTTATAGAGGCTGAATATTACTTTTAACGCACGTAACATACTCTAAGCTTACTTTAACTGTTTCTATTTGATCGATTTCAGCCCTCGTATATTTCCATCACAAAAAAAACAACGTATTGTATGGGATGACCAAATATTGACATTAACCACACTCTTTTGCTCCTCGAAATACAAACTTCAGTGCAAAATGTAAAATGTATATTTCAAATGAAATACTTTAATAGCTCTGTGGTGCATCTGCTCATATACATTCAATGCTAAATGTTTAGAGACTGGAGGCAAAATGAAAAGAAAATATGGGTTAATAATATAAACCAGTATAAATTCAATAATTTTCCTCTGATTCAAAGTAATATATATCAGGGAGTACGTATACATGTATACTTACTCCCTGTATATATGTAATTGCAATAAAACATGGTCATTTGTTATTTTCGGCTTGATACATATATATATATATATATAGAGAGAGAGAGAGAGAGAGAGAGAGAGAGAGAGAGAGAGAGAGATTGCAGTTATCGTTCGTAATTCGTAGATATTGATTCAAATAAGATTCACGCCGGTGTAAGCTGTACTATTAATGAAGACACTTATTCTCCGATCCCGAAACGAATAACACTTCATGATTTTAAATGATCACAAACACTACTATTTAAAATTTAAACAGCAAAACAGTCGCCGAAGTGATCATTTTTCAAAGCGGACTATTGTTCCAATAGAATAAATGTTTTAATTTGATATGATTTTGAAGCAGATTATAATTAATATAGATTGAACACAAACTTAAACAGTCCTTTCGAATAACTCAAACAATAAAGCATTAAAAAAAATTATTACAAATAATCTAAAACGAAAATACACTTTACACTTATCACAATAAAAAAAACGCATACAAATCTTCAGATTAACAAAACAAAGACTTAAATGCAATAAGATTTGGCATTCGGTCGCAAAAGTGCTAAAAAAATTAAAAAAAAAGACTATATTGTATAATAATGTTAAACGGTTTATAAAAAGTTCAACACTCGCATCCAAAAAAATAATTCGTCAATGAAATATATCGCTTAAACTGCCTTTAAACATGTGACATTTAAGGAAAATGCTTATATATACCTTAGACGGTTCTTATAGGCGGGGTTAAACGTTGTTATTTGTTTCGTGTTAAATGTAGGTTTGAGCAATGTATTTTCGAATTAAATGAAACACTGTTTGAGAAACAAGACATACTCGCATAAATTGAATAAAATAATAATGTAAATACAATGTATGAACACTTTATATAACAAATACATATAATGACATATCCATGATATATCCATGACATTTTATCGAATTAATTCGCAACGAACTGCTGGTGGGTGAGGGAATATAAAAGAGGACATATTTTCTAGCGACAAGTCTGTCCTTCTAGACATATATTGTCGTTATATTATACTTTACAGTCTCACAGCATCGAATATCATTAGCTAGGGCGTTTGCATATCTGATAACAAATGAGGCTGCAGTCTTATTTATCACGAAAACCGCGCTTGGGAATGATTCTCAATAGTTTGAAGCCGTGTTGATTAAGACCTAAGTATTGTAGATTTCTCTCCTTTTCTACTCGGTCATATTCAATAGGACCTTTATCACTGAATGACGAAATGTCTTCCTTTCATTGAATACTTTTGTTTTAAACATTTCTACCTGCTTCTTTTTCTCTATGCTTTTCATCACGCCAAGATATGTTCCCGCTAAGTATGTCCGCAGTTCATCCGGACCTGAATTGTAATAGGAAAATATTAAATATATATACAATGCATGGCATATTTAAATAGGTATACAGTAAACACTTATAGTAAAATGATAACAATTTAAACACAATTGCATAGGTAACCTTGTTAGTGGTAATACGTCTTGATGAGCTGCCTGATGTTAAAGAACTAATTTAACAAAATTACAATGCACAATACAACATATGCGTTAAAAAAACAAATACCTTCAAATAGTAAATCATCAAGCGAATATATGTCACTACAGTCTCAGTGTGTAGTCTTTCAGTGTGTCCTCAGCTGAGAATAATATGTGATTGAAATAGTTTGGTTTATGATTTCTAGCCTACAATTAACTAACCAGTATCTAAAGTAGCACAATATTTATACACAGAGGAACTCATGCATTTATCAAAATAAAATAAAATCTTTGTATTGCATGCGTATTTTTAATATTACTACGAATAGAATAATTAGAATAATAAAATAGCGTTTATATATAGTATGGTATGGAGTTGAATGTCTGTCCGTCCGTCCGTAAACAATTGAGCATTCCGGATAATAACTTCGAAACCCTTACACGCATGAAACTTCATAAGTAGGTTGCCCTGGGTGAGAGGAGGATCTCTTTTGTCTTTGGGATCAGTAGGTCAAAGGTCAAGGTCACCATGACCTTATATGCAAAAGGATGGTAACTTCAAAACCTTACGCCCACACTCATGAAACTTTGTAGGTACATTGTCCTAGGTGAGAGGAGGGCCACTATTGTTTTGGGGGTCAGAGGTGTAGTTCTCCGTGTCCTTATATGAAATACACATTTCGAACAATAACTTCGAAACCATAATTCCTACACACGTGAAAATTCATTGTTGAATTGCCCTAGGTGAGAGGAGGACCCCATCGTTTTGGGGGTCAGTAGATCGAAGGTCAAGGTCACCATGACGTATATGGAAATATAAATTCCGGACTATAAATTTGAAACCATAACACCTTAACTCATAAAACTTCATATGTACATTGTTCCAGAGGAGAAAAGGATGCCTATTGTTTTTGGGGTCAGTAGGTCAAAGGTCAAAGTCACCGACGTTATTTGAAAAGATTCATTCTTGATGATAACTTCGCAACAGGACCTTATATGGAAATATCCATTCTGGATGATGACTTTGAAATAGTAACACCTATACTCATGAAACTTCATTGATACATTTCCATAGGTGAGAAGAGGAACCTATTGTTTTAGGGGGTCAGTAGGTCAAGGTCAAGGTCATTTTCATTTTATATGGAAATTCACATTTTTCTGAATAACTTCAACGGACTAATACACGGGACAGTGTAAATAGAGATATCCCCGCCAGGTTATACGCATCAATTAAATCACTGCGAACTTACCGAATTTCATTTCTCGAAAGTCTATTAATAGGTTTTAATCTGATTTTCAATTAATCTTTTGCATAATATTAATATATATCAAAACAAGGTTATGATCCAAAATATACAATTTCGTTATATCGATTCAGATGTCAGTAATACAATTAAGTTACGTTAACATTTTAAGATGTTATCTTCACCATTATGTAAAGAACGTTTCAGGTAGAATAATTTTGTAAATAAAACATAAAGCTTTGACGTGAATCACTGTCAATGGGATATTAAAATATCTACTGCGCAAAATAAACAAAAATGCTGAAGTTTTATTTAAAATTATTTACAATTATTTAAGGTAGTCTAATGTTCTACGTTGGCATACCTTTGACAACCAAACAAAATATGTTGGTTAGACAGTGCTCTCTATTGATTTGATTTGGGGTCTGTAGGCCAAGTGGCAAGGCCACCTTGAATATTTAAAGAAAGAAAAGTGTATAGGTTCAACAGGAAGAGTAGCATTCATAGAATACAGTCACTCCAACAAGTATTACAATGCAAAGATGATTCAAAATGTACTAAACTCTGTGTGTGTGTGTGTGTGTGTGTGTGTGTGTGTGTGGGTGCGTGCGTGCGTGCGTGCGTGCGTGTGTGTTTGGGTGGGGTGCGGGGCTCAGATATCAACAGTCAATGTTTCCATTACCTTAAATGGAAATATAAAACACGCTCATGACACATCATGGATACATTGTCACAGAGAGAGGAGCCTATTGGTTCGAGCTAGGAATGTCACAGTTCATGGTCGCCATTATAGCATGTGGGCATGATTCCGCGCGATAACTGTGGAAGTATAAGACCCGCACTCAAGAATCTTAAAAAATCTACTGCTCTTGGTGACAACAGGAACCTTATTGCTGTTAGTACGCCAAAGGTCAAGTTCGCCATGACATCGTATCGACAGACACTTGGCACACGATTACACCTATGTTTATGATACTTACTAGGTTCATTGCCATTGATGATGGAAAGACCCTATTGCTTCAATGTGGCCATGACCTAATATGAACATACGCATTCAGCACGATATCTCTAGAATTATAATAACCATGTTGGCGATTACAATACTAAGGTGCATCGCCCTTGATGAGAGGATGAACCTTACTGCTTTTGGAATCAAAATGTCAAGTTCATGATTGCAATGACCTCATATGGATATACGCATTCCCCACGATATCTCTGAAAGTATAACACCCACGCTCATGACAATTCAAAGGTACATTGCCCGTGGTGATAGAAACATCTCTATTGCTTTTGGGGTCAGTAGATCAAACGTCGAGGTCATATTGAATTGACAATGACGTAATTCTGAAATAACTTTTCGCTATACACAACAATTCGACTTTATGTACCGTTTCAGTGCGGGGATCTTCTTATATAATATGTTCAGGAATCCGTGCAAGTCATGACATTCGGTATTTCAAAACAAGTTTATAATTTCCCTCTATAGTGTTTGCTTTCTAATTATCACATATTAAATTAAAATAGTTTTAATTCTCTTGAAAACTAAGTCAAGATTAGCACCGGTTCCTTGTTTTTTAATGATAGTAAAACATACGTATCTATACATTTTATTTGTGAGACATACCTGTTTTGTTTATTAATGCTAAGCAGTGATAATTTCTTATAATTCAAACGTTGAATGGCATTGTACAGCATGTATTGTATTTTATACATGTTTATTATGTATTGTACATTGATGAAACTCAAATAAACATGAGTATGACAATGGACCTTTGGAAACGGCCGAAAACGACACATACGAAATATTAATCTCCCCGGTGTCGTACGGCGTATGGTCCCAGTATCTAATAAAAATGTATGCCCCGAAGAGCGAAATAAACATAATGGAATTTAGTTGGGAGCAGCGGTTATGAAGCCTGCATATCACAAGTAACAGTCAAAAGACTAAATTAAAAAGCAGACAACATATCCTATAAGTTTACATTATATAAAGTTGGCGCGTAGCTAACGTGTAGGCCAGGGGAGGATTGTCACAGGATGGCCAAGAGAAAAAAATCAATGTCAGAGACTTCATTTACATTAGTTTAATGCAACTTTTAAAATATGTTAATTATATACAGTGATCAAAGAAAAACAAGGGAATACACAGATGAAAGATTTAAAAAAGAATGTTGTATTAATGTACAAGAGGTGTGTGCACTGTATCGAATGTACTGACTACTGTCTATAGATGACAACGTAATATAGATGTTGATGATGTTCCTTATGAAAGCTACATTTCCTGTTCGACGTTTATGCCTACGTTTGTTGTTACTTCACAAGATATCACCGCTCAGAGACATAATCGGGGAACGGTATAAACTGCGTATCACCTGGATATAGGCATAGATATTTTATACAGTATTGGAAACGTAAAGAAGTATAAGACATAATTTTACTGCCAACATTTATTTAATTTTATGTTATTTGTTAACACACTTTCCTCAATATTTGATATGACATATGATTGTCAGCTTAAGTAGGGACGATATTTAAAAGGCATTGGCAATTTTGTACACTTGACCATAATGCATGCTTTCCAGAATTAGGCCTAAGAGTACGCCAATTAACCTTTATCCTGAGATGGATACACAAATGTCCTGTAGAATTAATGTTAACGTTAGACAAATACAATTGTCTTCATCAACTGAAACAGCCCCATAGAAGGGCTTAATCGTGGAGTTGAACTTTGGAACGGAATCGAACAAGATTTCTTGTACATTCCACTCCTTTCCATTTTCAATCTTTTTTTTTCGGGTGGTATTTGTATGTATCATGTATATACAGCATTTACTGAATTGGTCGGTTCTTGTGTTGTTTTGTATTCAATTGCAGACACATCTCTTTAATAAGACATTTGAAGCTTTAAGATTGATGAATTCGAATATGTTATCATTATAAAAATGAAACTATTAACAAGCATATCAATTAGAAATTCAATTTATTAGTCCAGTATTGTTTTGACTTTAAATCTGCCTGCACAGGTAGCACAATTTTTCGTGTTTTTTTTTAACTTAGCTTAAATATATAATTGGTGCATTATAATCTAAAATATGGGCTTGTGTTTGTTAAAGGTAGTTCAAATTACCTAGATGTAAGAGTCAACGCGACATTAACCAATGTCGTTCGCATTTCTAGTGTGTATAATTTGTTTTTGGGGTTGTTTAGCAGATAATGTTACGCTAGAATACGTAGAAATGCCTGACTGTTGACACGCATTACAATGTGTTGTCCTTGAGCTCGAGAACAAATATTGTGAAACATACCCCGTTTTATGTCGTTCTGGTTAATGGACACTTTAAACAGAGAGGTTACAAAGAAGTCTGTATTCCCAATGTTTAATTAAATCCCCAAATTCTTCTGACATTGAAGCATGTTAGTGTTGCATTTCAATTGGCAATTATCACAGTATGTGGTCATTACTGACCACCCGCTTATGGGTAATGTTGATACAGACAAGAGGTAGTGTATTCATCTGCATAGAAAATGAACAAGCCGCAAGACGGAAGAAATTATCAAATGGTTATATACTAAACCAAATTGCTAAGTATCAACCTAAGAATATGTCAATAATATTCTCATTGTTTTGTATATTTTGAGCTTGATTAGAGATACGGTTAAACTGCAAAATAACGAGTGTAAATCGTCTGCTCTGATTGCATGAACATATTTTAAAACTTTTAAGTCAATGTGTTTTCTTAGAAATAAGTTATAACACTTATACAACTGGGTATATAGGATTTTATTAAGTACTTCGAATTAGTGAAGCTTTCGATGTTAATAATTTTAAAATATGCCAGTTAAAATTATTTTGACATCATGTTTTACTAGAATTACCACTACAAATGCGTTTGCAAAAAGAAGTTTTCGAAATATTTAATGTTAACGCTGAATTACAGTTACTTGAATTTCAAACAATATTCAATGTAAAGGGAGGTAATTTAAGATTATCCATATTTCATTTTTTTATAGACGGAAAATCTGAGATAAATGGGTCAAATTTGTATGTTTTTTTCTATTATTTCATACCAATTTTAAGAATTTTATAGCTTTTAGCGATCTTTGACTCATGTTATGTGTTTTATCAGTACATTTCATGTTTTCATATAAAGGGAGGGTAACTCTCAAAAGATGCAACAATGTAAACAAAAAATAAATGTTTTACAAACTATGGGTCAAAACAAAATACTTATCATATATCTATTCAAAAATATTTTTTTTTTAAAATCAGAAAATTAGTTAAGATACAAAAGTTAATACTTAGCAATTTTGTTCAGTGTATACAGTCTAACATTCAGTGGTCTAAACACTGCTCAAAACGACGGAACAACTTACAGCATGAAGCCTGTTATAACTGTTACTGTAGGTTTAGTAACTGATATCAATAAAACTGACCAGGCCTACCTATTACCACATGCGTTCTTGATGAAGACTGTATAATAAAACAACTGTATATAATGTCTGTGATTACAACAACCTGTTTCAACTACAATGAAAACCAAATATATTTTCTTTTACCAAAATCAAAAAATGAGATAATTGTTGATAGAAAAATTGGTGAATTTTAAAATCTAACATGGTTTATTAAAATACTCAATGTTGATTGGCTATTGGGGTGGTCTGAAAAAACTATATAAACCTCGGACGTCATGTACGGCAACCGTTTTAAACGTCGTAAAACACGATAACCGTTGAGACGTCATTTTAAACGTCAGATGCAAACAACAACGCAATGAAATGCGTTATTTTAAACGACGTTACGTTCCAACAACACATTTAAAAGGATAAAACTTCGTATTCTTCTCATTTAATGTTGAGAGATACGCATAACATGTAAGTTGTGAGTATTTGTTTGTATTTTGTGCAATCTCTCGACAAAATGTGTTTCAAAATACATAAAACTCCATGTTAGATAAAAGAATAAAATATTTCAAGCAGTATCGTGCGAGATCAAAACATGGTGTTTGGGACTTGAAACACATCGAAACCGCGGGCCTGCAGAACTTGGTATCAATGAACTTCAAGCCGCCCACCAGGTATATATCTGGGACAATATAAACCCGCTGGAAATATTTTATTTCTTAAGCACGAGTGCACACTACCTTACTTTTGTGTCATAACTAGCTGTATAATAATTTGTCCAAATTTGTTTCCATCTTTGACATTGAAGTGGAAATATATTTTCTTGATTTTGTAAACAAATAACACTCAACCTTTCATTTTTGTATTCATGTGATATGTAGAAAACATAACTGATATATAGTTAACACAACTCACTGTTATACCTGCCGTTTTATGTTTTTATTTTTTTTATTTTAAGGGACACATGGCAATCTCGATTGTTTATTATTAAGCATTTCAATTAGCACCTCGATTTATTATACCTTTATCATGTTGACTTAAAACTGCCTGCATTATAATCAAATAAAAAATTGAGATTTCGATAGTCTTCGTTATTCTACCCTTTTTTATATAATTATATTATCGCAATATAATATATAGTTATGTAATATATGTAAACACAATTTGCTTTGAACTATTCTCAAAATTAATATTAATGATTACAAAAATGCAAGTTATACAGAAAAACTAACGGGAATGCATGAGTGTTAAACAAGTCAAGATTGCCATGTATCCCTTTAAGTAAGATAATATATTGCAGAAATAGATATATAAACAAAAATCAGTACATGATACTTATTTAATAACCGGACTGATATTTGTTTCATTTATTTGCATATATAATGAATGCATATTGTTCAACGACTCATCAGCACAGTATTATAGGGTATTGAGAGCCGCCCCAGAGAGAATGGAAGGATATATAGTAATCCAGAAACCTGCGCCCTACACTTACTAATGAATAGTTCTTTGAAGTGCTCGGTGGATAGATTCCGACCAGAATGGTCTGCATTGTTTACACCCCCCACTACCCCATCACCATCCGCATCGGATGGACGATGCTAATGGAAAGTTTCCTGCCCACGGACAAACAGACAAAACTCAGTTGCGCCGGTGAGGTTGGAACCCAGTTCCTATAGATTTTAAGTTCACGCCAGCCTCGTTTGCTTATAGAAACTGTATAAACCTTTGCTATACTGTTCTGGTTGGTTACAATTTACTTGCACTTTCAGTTATGTTTATGAACGACTAGTAACATGCGATTTGAGATGGGAGCGCAAATTAAAAAAAATAATGTCGACAACCAAAACTAAACGCTTTTTCACATTCATTTTCAGACTTTTTTTAAGAGTCTAGGCATCAAACTTTTGAAAAACATCCCCAAAAAAGAAGCTTTTTCACATTAATTTTCACAACTTTTCACATTTTAGAGTGGGTCGGGGTGTGGGGGGTGGGGGGGGGGGCGCCGAAAGCGTCCCCGCCTGAATCCGCCCACGGTTAAAGCCTTGACTTTAGAGCTATAGACCTCTGCCTCCCAGGGGTTCGCTCTGTAGCGATGGCATGTCCAATGGAAAACTTATCATTTGCCTCTGATGTTGCTATCCCAATATAACCTAACAATAATGTGTTAGGGATGTTAACCCCCGTTTCAATTCATTTCCCTTCAGTCTTGACATGTTCCATTTGAGGGTCCAGAATTGGGACCACTACCACTTTTGCATGTCTATAAATAATAAATTAATCGAGTTTCAACACAGCACTGATGTATCTTCTTTTGTATCTTCTTTTGTATATACTATAGTTACAGCAGTGCTGTGTTGAACCCCAATCAACATGTTTCAACGAAGGAGTTTAAATACGTTTTACTGCATGTTGTTTCTGGTTTTGGTTCCACATCTCATGTGAAATGATATGACATTAAAAATGAAAATAAATGAAATGTGAAACCTAAATCATGAAGCCACGTTGGATGTAAACTCTAACATGTCCCTTTTATTGGGATGGCAATAGCTAAGAGTGAGGTTTGGTGCAGTCCCAAGCATCTGTTTTAAACCCGGTTTAAACAGCGGCCTTTTTTGACACTGACTGTTCCAAGTTCTCAACTATTTATGTCTTTGCCTTTATTCATCTTTGTACTTGCTGTTTGTTCTTGTGTGCGTGTGTGGTTGACTTTGACATTGAATGCTACATCTCCTGTTCGACTTTTATATCTACTTTTGAGATTCATGGTAATATACAGTATGATCTAGCAACTGGCAAGCCCGCAGTGAATATTTGCAATATATGCATATGTGCTGTGCCGAAGTAATTACTGAGAATGAAATTTCAGTGTTGCTGTTACACACCGGAAGCCGTTTTAGTAAAAAAACAACACCAGCATTCGTAAGGCAATAATCGTAAGTCCCCTATATCCCCAGGCTCTCTCTGGGAGCAGCTCTAAATAGCATTCACTTGATTCCACTTCAACACTAGTCAATTATTATTCGTAGGAAGCGAAGCCAATTGATGTTATCATAGTGCCTTCAAATATTAATAGTATGTCATGCATAGTTACATATCTATGATTTTTTAAGATTTAAAGCCGGTGAAGAACATTTTTAAATGAAAATTTGGGGCGCGTGACATGATGTTCGCAATAATTTTTTAAAGGCAAATTTAAATTATTTATGCAATTAATACAAATTGATACACTGTTTGATAGTTATAGAAAATAATAAATTAGCATAGTAATTCGATTAGAAAGACTTTAATTTTTACCACAAGATTTTTTTTTTTTTTTTGGGAAAGTGCACTTGCTTTTCTAAATATATCTTAATGCAAATACAAAGTCTACATACCTCTAATACAAATTATAATCAGCACAGCAGCAGTTGTTATAATGTTACCACTTACAAGGAGTTGCTAGTTCCTCACACTTACAATTTCAGTTAGATTGACCATTTAAAGAAGTCACAGTTATATTGCTGTTATTGCACATGTCGTTATGTCACTGAAGGAACTAATTAAGGTGTTAATTGTATATTCAGTCAGTGCATTAACCGGATGACCCCTGTTGATTTGGCACTTGTAAATACTCCTCTGACTAGGGATCGTAACAAGACCCATTCGGAAAAAAACTGATAAACTGTGAAAATATAGCTGTTAAATAATGAACATTGTGTTTTGCTGAAAAATCCGGAGATCCGGAGAGCGACTGAAAAATTTTATTCGGAGATTTGGCAGGCCTGTAGCAACACAATTATGGCAATATAACTATTATAAGTACTCAAAACATGTCACAGGTTTATATTATTTAAATGATGATTCGGCAGGTATCATGTATGTACATAAATGCATACATATATAGTGCATAACTGAACTATTAATTTATTAAACAAACTATATAGATTGTTTTGTGAAATCTATATTTGATATAAATATTGCATTACTTTAACGGATATTAACTTACACACTTGTACATATCGACGGTCTGGAATTATAAGGTCGTAAGGAACACTTACGACCTTACATGACCGTAGCAAAAACATACACAGTACATGATTGTGCAACTTTTAGTTTGGTACCCTTCCTCATATCAGTTGGCTTTAGCATGTTTAGCAGGGATTTATGCATCTATTTTTTTGTCGTAAGTGAAAGCAGATGTGCTATATTTTGCAAAAAGGTCGTAACTACAAGGCTATAGTCATACAAGGTTGTACGTAGTAGATACGACCTTAATATTTATAGAAAGTTGGGTCTTAACTGGTAGATACGACCTTATTATTCTTAAGCTTGCATATAAATGTTCAACTGCTACGAGTCTATATATCACTTACGACCTTCTTTTCCACTTCTATCGAATGAAATAAAATAATATGCACGTACATGAGGGTATGTGGACATCAGGACATAGTATATATGTTAAGATGGTACGGGGCATAATATGTAAAGATATAGAAGGTACGGGGACATATAAATGGTACGGGGGAATATTGTGTATTAAAAGAAATATAGAGTATGTAGATATAATATGAAAATATATAGAGGGTATGGTGACATAATATGATGGATATAGAGAGTACGTAGGCATATTACGAAAATATTTACAGAGTACGGGGACATATTATGTAAGGATGTAAAGGGTATCATGGGGTTATAATATATAAGTATATAGAGAGCACGGGGACATATTATGTAAGGATATAGAAGGTATGGGACATATTATGCAAGGACGTATAGTGTATTTGGATATAATAATTATGTAAGTATAATATCCACATACCTTATATATCCTTATATAATATGTTCCCATATTATATAGAGTGTATGGTAAGATATGATACAAGGATATATATGGTATGGGGATATTATATGTAAGAATATATATAGGGTATGGGGATAACATATACTATAATAAGTATATAGAGAGTGCGTTGACATATTATATAAGGATATATATGGGATATAATTTTATGTAAATATATAGAGAGTTCTTAAAATATTATGAAGAATATATAGGGTATGGGAATATAATATGCAAGTATGTTGAGGGTATGCATAATATGTAAGGATATGTAGGATATGGGGATCAGTTATGTAAGGATATAGAGGGTATGTGGATATACGATGTAAGGATATGTAAGGATATAAATAGTATGGGATATAATATGTAAGTAATCAGGGTATATGGACATAATATGAACGGATACAGAGACACGGGACATAATATCCGATGATATATTGGGTATGTGGATATAATATTAATAGGTTAAAAAATGGAACTTTTAAGCAAATTATTTTAATACATTCATTTTTTTTCAGTGTCATGCACAACATATAATGTGTTTGCTGAAATTACATACTGGTAAATACCTATTAAAAGTAACAACAAAACCAAAATCAAGACTTATTTATCAAGTTTATTTGACTGATATGCAGTAAATATGAATTACTTTTAGTTATGGCATACTTAGAATAGGATATCGTTTAAAACCACACACAATATGTTTCTTAAAAAACATGTGTTAAACAAATTAATATCACTTCAATTACTGTTTGACTGACGTGTCATTATCTTATGCAAATCATGTTTGCATGACGTCCTTGATATTAAATATAGTGATGTAAAAAATAAAAGTGGGTGTGGTGTGGGTGTGCACTCGCGCACCGGTGTGCGTTTATGAAGTGCGTTTGACGATGCACCAACAAGGAAACAATGTCATTTGACACCATAAGGAAAGAACATTCAAGTGTGCATCGAGACATGCAATGCACAACGTTCTCACCCACATAACTGTAGAGTCAATTCGAGTTCTGACTGTTGTCTCCACGCCGTTGCCCAACGACATTTAGACGTTGGTCTTACTCTGGTCTTAGGTTTTCAAACTATTTAATATGACAAGCTACTTGCCAAATATTAGGATCACATTCATTATTTTGGGAACTGACAAAAAAATCATGATATGATATAATCTCGTTTTAAGTGACAGGTGTTTGCTTTTGTGGATATTTAAACCGGTGTCATTATTCTGAGAGTAATACAATCTCTTGCACCCAGGTCTTTTACATATTCAAAAGATTGTCGGTAAACTGATATTTTATAATATTTCATCTACGCAGTTTGAATACTAGGTATTTCTCTCCCTCGGTGGAGGTTGCAGTATGAATTATTCATATGAATACGAACGCTGTTTTAGTTAACTATAATATCACATTTTAATAATAATATATAATGGAAATGTTATAATTACATAAGCTTTCTGCTGTGAACATTCAGGATTAGACATTTGCATGATATAAGGCTTATTTATTTTCAATCTTAATTTTTTAAGAACATAGCCAACTGATATAGTTTACCCTCTAGTATTTATCACGTCAATGAACATATCAAACGGTTTATGTCCTGTCTATAACCGGTTTTACAGCCATGTTTTAAAATTCACTTTGACTGAAATGCACCCATTGTGTATGATGTTGTTATTGGGAAGGCACCAACGGATAAACTCATAAGAAAATATTATCATTTATTAAATTGTATGGCAAATATTGGGCGCGGCTCCAAAAAGCGGGCTGCCGGCAACACATACATATTAAATGGCAGCCCTAAACATGTAAAACAAAAGAGGGCATGGCACATAAGCCTGATACCCTTAAAGAAGCCTCAATAGGCTTAAACAAGAGATGAAGCCCCAAATGGCTCAAACAAAAGCGGGCATGGCCCAACGGCCGTATACCCTTAGTGAAGCCTCTAAGGGCTTTAATAAATTGTTTATTCAAAACTCTAATGCTAATGTAAAATGTTTCTTCATTTAATCACTTGAACGTTATTTCTTTTGTAATGTTTACAATAATGTGCACGACCGAACTAGGCATAATGAACCATCAATAAGCCCCAACAGGCTTTAATTTTCATGCTGTAATCCCGACCCTAGGAAACAGTGGTCAGTATTACATTGAAATTTACTTATTATAACATTGCTAATTGTCATTAAATTTGATTTCACTGAATTGAAGGATTCGCTGACGGCATCTTCTGGGGCCGCACCGATCTCATAGTATATCGTTCCGCTTCTGCAGCCGTACCGATTATCGATCTTCTGGTATATCATTATCCTGTCAACTCCGCGCCGACACCGTTCATCAGGTATATCGTTCTGCTTCTGGATCCGCACCGATTACTGAGCCTCCGGTTTATCGTTGTGTTTTCGAATCCACGCTTGTTTTGTAACGTGGACGTTGAACTTCCTGAAATGATATGCGAAGACAGCAGTATTTTGTCTTAACGGAGGATTGACAATTGTGGCCAACAACAAAAACGAAACGGATGGAATGTGTTAAATAGTAGTGGATCAACTGATTTAACGAGAATAACAATGATCAATCTCACTAAAAAAGAAAGGGCGAGATGGGTGGGGAAAAATCAGTTTTATACTCAAATGAAAAAAATGTACCGACCTCATGTGTGCTTCAGCAAGATAAAATGAATTAGATAGACAGCGCATGCGCAATTAAACGAAAATACCAAAGCAGATCTAGCTTACGAAACATTTGGTCCCTCCCAAAAACTATAGCTATAACTAGTAATAGCTCTTATTATTGGGAAGGCACCAACGGACAACCACATCAGAAAATATTATCATTTATTAAATTGTATGGCAAATATTGGGCGCGGCTCCAAATAGCGGGCTGCCGGCAACACATACATAGTAAATGGCAGCCCTAAACATGTAAAACAAAAGAGGGCATGGCACATAAGCCTGATACCCTTAAAGAAGCCTCAATAGGCTTAAACAAGGTATGAAGCCCCAAAAGGCTCAAACAAAAGCGGGCATGGCCCAACGGCCGTATACCCTTAGTGAAGCCTCAAAGGGCTTTAATAAATTGTTTATCCAAAACTCTAATGCTAATGTAAAATGTTTCTTCATTTAATCACTTGAACGTTATTTCTTTTGTAATGTTTACAATAATGTGCACGACCGAACTAGGCATGATGCACCATCAATAAGCCCCAACAGGCTTTAATTTTCATGCTGTAATCCCGACCCTGGGAAACAGTGGTCAGTATTACATTGAAATTTACTAATTATAACATTGCTAATTGTCATTAAATTTGATTTCACTGAATTGAAGGATTCGCTGACGGCCATATGGCAGCGATCAAAATGAATTTTGATAATGCCACAGAGCAGCAATCAAAATAAATTTTGATACTGCCACCGCCAAATTAAAATGATTTTGGCAAAAGCGAATCCCTCACTGCCGAAGAAAAGAGGATATATCTTTGTATGAATATGTAACTCGCATACAGTACTGTATATTGTTAAAAATATCTATAAATACATATCATAACGTGAGCCGCGCCCTACCATAATTCAAAACGAATGCGCTTTATAGAACTTGCAAAGGAACATTGCTTGTACCGGCACCATTAAGTAACAACTGGTATATCGGTGGTAATGAAGTGCAACAACTTTGCAAGTGCTAGTCGGACTGTGCACAACAAACTGCAAAACTGAGTTAAATGAACCAAAATTAGAGTGGGTTGGACTGACTTCAATCATCCCCTGACTTTGAATTCTGGTATATAGCACCATAGCTTTGCAATCAAAACTGTACATCAGACTCTAGGTTCAAACCTCTATGTCGGCTAGGAGCCGCTAAACCTGCTCAATGTCGTAAACAGGGCGGGTTGTGGGGCGGGGGTGGTAGCTAGGAGCCGCTAACCTGCTCAAGGTCGTAAAGGGGGGTGGTCAGCGCTCACCATACGACACGCTGACCAATGTAAAATACTCTTTCGGTAACAACCTGAATATGATCCTGTGAATAATTAAATTAAGTGACATATATGTACACAGGTGTATAGAGTATTAAACGTTGCGCTTTGATAAATAATTAGATAAATTACCAGGTGTCTCCGGCAAGTCTATCCTCCATTATGATATAGAAGAAAAACAATTGTATACCAGTGTACTGAGTGATAGTAAACTCGTAAATGAGTGTCAATACTGAATAACGCATTATGACCGCTTAGATGTAGACAGTGGAGGTTAATGCCGCCCCCATTCTAAAAGACTAGTCGGTATCGTGAAATGGAATCAACCATACAGTACGGGTCAGACTTCCCATTCGCAAAAGGAACTCTATAATTATGACCAAATATGTTAGTGGAACATGCCCAATTACTTAAAGTCAACAACAACAACTGTGTTATCAGGGTTATCCCTCAAATTTAAATTCATTCGTCCATAAAACAAGCGTTTCAAAGATGAGATATCAAACTCAAATCGCATTTCAAATTCTTAACCAGGGCAATCGGGAAAAACATTAGTGAAGTGAAAGTGGCTTAATATGAAGATCAGCTGATTGAATATTGTGTTCCAGATAAACCCATGCTTGCACCTATTACTGCGATGGGACCAGTCCTAAACTCCTCGTTTAATACGATAACATCGTAAAAGGGTAGGATACAAATCTTGAACATCGATATTACTGAGAGTTTTTGCGGATTGGCCAAACATGAGAACCCTGGTTACAATGCAGGCCGTCCAGTCAAGAATTAGATTGGAAGAAGTCATGAGGGCCCTGTGAAACCCATGCTCGCGCTTGCTTTCCACTACATTACCGGAGATGATTCATTGAACGCTGCTTTGTCGCTAACCAGTACATCAACTGATGATTGTGAACGGCAGTAAGGTCCGGACATCGAGCAACACCTACGAATAGCCTGTTCTTACACTGGCCCATCACTTTCCTGCCCAGATAGCACACGCTTGGCAAGCTTGGTACATGAAACAGAATACAATTGTAATCCGTAACGAGTTTCTAACATATTGGGTATTCTTTAAAGTAATTTAAATCTCCCTTTAATTATGGTATTATTTTTATGATAATCATGAGTAGAACTATTATTATTACTGATATTGGTATTATTATTAACGCTATAAGTAGTAACCGTATTATTATTATTATTAATTAAAGATATTTATTTTATTATTATTATGTTTATTATTATTGTGTGTCCATTCATTGTACGTTTATTAAACTTTAATTATTTATGGATTGTTTATCGTATTCGGTGATGGATAATTGTTTTTATTTATTTTGTTTTATTTATTTTTTAAATGGTTATTATTATGTACTGTGTGTTTATGTATTTATTTTATTTCATTTCATTCCCTACAATCTTAATATATGACAGCTAAAGCTAGAAGTCAGTCTGTATTTATTAAATAATTACTGCCTTGATTATCTATTTAAATACGTATCTTCTTTCTTCTTCGTCTTCGTCACATATACAGGGCCTACATCAAGGTACATGTTTACCTACACAAAGGCAATACAGTGTAGGCCGCCTATAACCTGAAATGTGTTATTCTAAAATACTAACTGCCTTTGCAGAAAAAATCGACAGCCAATGTGTCATTTTACCATATCTCCCATATCAAATATCATTACACTGACGTTACTCTGTATACTGCAATTATGAGTCAGCCACTATATTGTTTAATGGGAAGGAAAATGAATCTGCCGACAACAGATAGCAGTTACTACTTGACTTGATTTATTCGTATCTTCTTTTTAATATTTTTTATTTATTTATTTATTTATTATTTATGCTTAATATTATTATTATTATTTTTTTTATTTTTTTTTTATTTATTTATATATTATTTTTTTTGTATTTTTTTTTTTGAACAAAAGCAGATAATAGAGTTTAAATTTTATTGATTAATTAATTAATTTATTTATTTTTTATTTATTTTTTATTTTTATTTTTTATTTTTATTTATTTTTTTATTTATTTATTTATTTCATTTTAACAGATAACAGAGTATTAACGTCGTCAATGACTTGATGTGGAGCGCTGTGGTCTAGTGGTAGAGCGTTGGACCCATGATCCAAAAGTCGTGGGTTCGATTCCCGTCAGTGCCCTATGCGCTGTGTCCCTGAGCAAGACACTTTATCTGCATTGCTTAGTACTGTTTCTACCCATGAAGACATCGAGAGTGATTCAAATAAGTTCATAGAGCTTTCGTTACAATCGATGTAAAATAAATAAGTTTAAACTAATGACTGGATAACAGTCCCCCGTTACAGTGTTAATTCTAGGTCATTCATTTGGAGAAAACTAAAGGATGCCGACATGTGAATACTATTTAGAGCATACCATGCCCTGCTAGCCCAATGAATCATGGTCCGCCAGACACACGATAAAGATGACTTGATCTAACGATTTTAATTGACGTACTAAGCAATCACGGATACTCCTGTAATATCGTTCAAACCCTAACTCTGAAAACAAATGTACGACGTCAGATCATGGATATATATGTATGTAGATCTATGGTCAGATGCATAAATAATCGCACCAGGATTTCATAATCCCGCTCTTTTCCCAAAAGTATACTGAGTGCTCATCACATGCTCTTGCAGATTAATATATTCTTTCTTTCTTTCTTTTTTATTACTTCCTTTATTTTATATTATTATTATTTTTTTTTTTTATTTTTTTTTTTTTTTTTTTTATTGACTTATTATTATTATTATATTTATTTATTTATGTTATTTTATTATTAATATACATTTTTTTAATTTTTTATCAATTATTTATTTATTTCTTCATTTATTAATTATTAGTTAATATGCATTTTACTGTTTGTGTAAATTTGAGAAAACCTTTTTACCGTACAAGGTGACTAGAAGTATAATTAATGTTGAGGAAAGATGTTATAAAGCAAGCAAGTTACGTTATCGCCAGGCGTGAACTGTTATAATTAAATACATTAAAAGGGGGCACATCATGATTATTCTAGAAACATCTAAAATTATAAAATTGTTCCAGTTCATGAGAAAACACTTTTATCAATCCAAATATGATGTTAGAACCATAAACTTTGAATACACCATATAGCTAGGATGGAATCATACGCAAAATGCTGAAATTAACCCCTTTGTGTCACCTAGGATAGCAGGTATTACTGAGCAGAATAAATTTCTCTGCAAATAAAGGATAATTGTTTCGCTCATTAATTATGTTTTGGCCATGTAGCATAGAACATATTAATATTTGTCGATTTTAAGTCGGACAACTAGACCCCCCCCCCCCCCCCCCCCCATGAAAAGCCTGATGTACTCCCTTTAAACTCAATAATCGTGTACACGGATTTATGGCCAAGTTCCAATAACGCCCTAACTGGGACATGTGTACTGATAAATGTGAGGTATTCGGTCACAGTGCAAGCTTGGTATCGAATTACCTACTGCCTCCCGGATCTTAATGAGGTCAGCTGCAAACTCGCAAGCAAATAAACGAAAAAATAAAGTTAACACATGCATTAAAATCTCTACACCAGATATACGGTCCAGAATTATCAAATATTCTGAAAACAGAAATGATCATAAAACAAACAACAACAATACCAAAACAACAACAGGCAATAAGTGGAGTTGCCTCCCTAACGAGACAGCAACATGCAATCGACATTAAATTCCTCGACTGACAAAAGCTATATATACAAAAAACGGATTAATTTCAAGGCATCAGGAGAATAAATTATGGCGAAATACCATATAAGGATAGAACAAACAGAAATAAGAAGGCAAGTAGATAAAAGTGAGAAAAATCAGTTTTATACTCAAATTAAAATGTACCGACCTCATGTGTGCTTCAGCAAGATAAAATGAATTAGATAGACAGCGCATGCGCAATTAAACGAAAATACCATAGCAGATATAGCTTACGAAACATTTGGTCCCTCCCAATAACTATAGCTATAACTAGTAATAGCTCTTAATATTGTAAACCCGTTGCGACAGGTTGTTCATATAAATTTTGTAAAAAATTAAAACCAGTTGAGTGTTAAATAAGAAGCATGCATAAATGTCTGTCCATCTATTCATCCGAACATCCACCCATCAGAACGTCTGTATGTGTTTATGTGTGTCCATCTCCATTCAGTCGCAGCGTACTACAATGTCTTATGGTGTTACCGAACGTGCATCAACTCTTACATATACTCTTAAAAAACAGTTAAGAGTTTGAGTTACGATCAATATTTTTTCAAGGGGACACATGTCTTTAAAAAGAACACATGCCTTTCGAATTATGTATGGTCTGGATATGTAAAATGCCAAATAAACATTTATTAGTCTGGATATAACTAAACCGACACACTGTTGTTCCAGATGTGTTCGTTATTAGTTATTATAGGACTGAAATGCTATCAGATTTTAAATGTTGCATACGGTATACCCTCCAAACCCCCACCATCCACAGTATTGTTGCGCCCAAACTATTGTCAATACAAAATTATAGTCATAATACGACATATTTTAGATTATATCTGTGATCACTTACATGTATACTGTCCCGTGTAACAAACTTGACTTGCATAGACATTTGGCAATTCTTTGCTAGAAAAATATAACCAGTATGACCCCTACTCCTTGGACTTTTGGGTCAGATTGTGGCATGTTAAAGTATCTTCAAGTGGCAAAATGTATAACATATGTACACCGTTTCTAAGCCGGTATATAACTAAAACATTTTGAGAATCCTAACTTGCACATTTTGAGAATCCAAACTCTATAGACACAATATCAACGGCTTTAACCAGCCAGGACAAACTCCAATACTGCAGAGTCAAATTAAGAGTTATCAACTCATAATTATTTTTACGCATATTCAATTACGGGTATTTTGCGAACCCGCGAATACGTTTAATCGGTACATATACATAATTATATGACCTGAACACGTGGATAAACGGTTTTGTAGTGTAACTTTGCCATTATTTGGCGGGTTACTTCTTTAACATGATAAGTGTATGTTGTTAATGCAGTCACTACTCTGTTTATATGCATAGAGCCTTACTGTAACTTACAGCCAGACTATGCTAATACAAACGCAAAATCAAGTAGTTAACATAGTTTGTGGAAGACTTATAACTTAGGAGCCTACGTAACCCCTTCAATAGAACATAATAATACTTTGAAACATATACCCAATTTATCATTTCAATTTCATATCACGAACACACTAAGAACTAGTGCACTTTTGCCTTGTGCCCTATGAATTACCTTCCTTACTATGAAACAGGGTCAACGGGTCATTTTGCAGTATAGGTAGTGCATACATAACAAACATATATCAATACACATTAAAAAGTTAGCATACCAAAAAAAAATTACAAAAATAATTTCAAAATCAGAAGTTAAATCAAATAAACCCGAAATTTGGCTGTAATATTTTCAGCCTTAAATATGTTTTCTACTCAAAATTATGGACTAATTTAATAATAGTTTACTATGAGAACATAAGTAAAGAGGTTTCAAATGTCAACATCCTCTTCTAGTGCTTTTGTAACATGATTTTCGTTCTTGAAAATATCACTTTTAATAATAAGTGGTGACCAAGACAGGTTGTGGTAGTGTATTGAGATAGCTCTTGCATCGATTAGAACGGTAAATTGTGTATATATATGTACAAACTACTTGTAATTAGGCAGTATTAGTACTTCACACCCAACTAGCAGTATGGCATGACACAATTACAAATGCTAAGAACCACAGCGGTGGTGTAATGGTAGACCATCCGCCTCGCATGCAGAATGTCGTGGGTTTAATATCCGGCTGGGTCATATCAATGACTTTAGAAAAATGATACTCGTAGCTCCATTGTTTGACGCTCAGCATATCAGCATATAAAGGGTAGTCCTAGGACTGGTCGGCCTGGTGTCAGTATAATGTGACTGGGTGGGGTACCATATCATGTATCTATAATGACCAACCCTAAAAAGGGCTAATGCTCATTCAAATCAAGTTCAAATAATACATAAATCGGTAAGGGGTATTCAAGCTTTTTGTGATGTTGCACTAGATTTGGCATTAACATTCAATAGTAAAAGCTATGAGTTATTGATATACTAGTAATTAACATTGCGAATTATGGCATATATGTAGTATAACTTTGCGAATTATCGCATATAAGTAGTATAACTTTGCGAATTATGGCATAGAAGTAGTATAACTTTGCGAATTATGGCATAGAAGTAGTATAACTTTGCGAATTATAGCATAGCAGTAGTGTAACTTTTCGAATTATGGCATAGCAGTAGTATAACTTTGCGAATTATGGCATAGAAGTAGTATAACTTTGCGAATTATGGCATAGAAGTAGTATATAAAGTGTATAATAAAGTATAATGCTGCAACGTCAATTACTATAGTATAATATGCTAAACTATATAAGGATATTTACCCATGGTGTTGTGATAGTTTTGTGTAGGAACAGTTAGTTATATTTAAAGAATTGTCTAAAAACCTTTCAGCTCTATTATGACTATTAATATGGTATTTTCAATAATTGTGCGCAGTTACAGCGTAAATGGGTATGACCATTACGAATTGAGGCTAACAATAACGCTACAATGGATTAATAATCATTGTCAACAGCTACAATATAGTGGTCAGTATATTATCCGCCCTCCACCCACACACCACACCCCACCCCAACACCCGGCGCTTCACCATAAATCTTAATTTCAGTATTTACTTTTCATTCTTCCAAAATTAATTATCAAGGAATGATGCTAACAATGGAATATTAATAGCTGCCGACAATGCCGACGGCTACCATATAGAGGCCAATATATTAACCCAACACTTCATCATCAATCTTAATTTGAGTATTTGTCTTAAACTGTAACAAGAAATGCATATAACATAGCTTTACCTTTGATATGCAATTTCTCTATTGTAATTTCAGTGGGTGGGGTATTTCAATATGCACTTTTCAACACACAGCGTTAACATATACCTGTATTTTGTAATTGTGTTCAAAGATGTAATTTCTATGATTAATTAAGATCTTAATAGTGTAATACATCATAAAAATGTCTTATTCCAAATAAAATGCTGCAGCTACAAATAACTCTAAATCTGGTGTTGTTTTATGAAAAGTGTAACTATATACTGAAAGGAAAAAGAAACGCAGGGTGCGTATTTCCGCCATATACTGCACACTTAATTCTATATATATTCCAAGGAAATCCCAAGATGTTTTGTAAAAAAAAAAGTGCAGTTAGTTAGAGAAAGGACACAACTGTGATGTTGTAGACGTTTTAATCACAGTACACGTTGTAACAAGAACTTCATAAATGCTGAAGTTCCTCTTTGAAAAATTGAGCCAGTTCAGTACTGTATTTAATGTTAAGTGATTGCAACATTTAAAGCCTAAGTTTGCTCACCTGCTTGAGCCAAATGCGCATTCTGACGATAATGAAACTTTAAAGGGATAACCATTGGTGTGTTCAGTGCTGTTCAAACCTTCTTTCTAAAAGGACAGTCCTAATGTCGCCCTGTACCATTCGATTAGCAGTAGCATATTAAACATACAATATATAGCGGAAATACGCACCCTGCGTTTCTTTTTCCTTTCAGTATAGCAGCTATAAAAAACTTATTTCTCCTATCTAGATTTTTCTAGACTTCTTTGGATTTTTCGCGCTATATGTCAGAAAATCAGTAAATCATTTCTGTTGTAATTAGTTTGATATTGAGTGGTAAAGTGGACTAGTTGCATTGCTATAGCGGATGCTGAACGACTTTATCTTCTAAGCAGTACTTCTTAGATCTCAGATTTTCTTAGTGACTTTTTCAACACGCATTTAACATGTTTAAGTAATACTTTTGTTAGTTTTCGTGCTTTGTTTTTAAAACAAATGTTTTTATTTGATTGTATATGTAATTGAACTAAACCTCGTACATCATTTTTATTTGGTAGAGCATATTTTCCTCCCTTGTCAAACACCAATCTTCTTTTGACTGCTCCCATTATTATTACAACAAGGGAATACAAATAAATGAAATAGTGTCCCGTGATACAATGTGATGGTAAACAATGTGATACAATGTGATGGTAAACAATGTGATGGTAAATAATGTGATAGTAAACAATGTGATGGTAAACAATGTGATACAATGTGATGGTAAACAATGTGATGGTAAACAATGTGATACAATGTGATGATAAACAATGTGATAGTAAACAATGTGATGCAATGTGATGGTAAACAATGTGATGGTAAACAATGTGATAGTAAACAATGTGATGGTAAACAATGTGATACAATGTGATGGTAAACGTTGTGATAGTAAACAATGTGATGGTAAACAATGCAGTGTGATGGTAAACAATGTGATGGTAAACAATGTGACGGTAAACACTGTGATGGTAGACAATGTAAACAATGTGATAGTAAACAATGTGATGGTAAACAAACAATGTGATGATAAACAATGTGATGGTAAACAATGTAAAAATGTGATGGTAAACAATGTGATGGTAAACAATGTGACGGTAAACAATGTGATGGTAGACAATGTAAACAATGTGATAGTAAACAAGGTGATGGTAAACAAACAATGTGATGGTAAACAATGTGATGGTAAACAATGTAAACAATGTGATGGTAAACAATGTGATGGTAAACAATGTTATTTATTTTGCAGTTCAACGTTATGAAGATGCATTTGATGTGGATTTTATATTACCTCTTGGTTGCCATGGTGATAGGATTTACCAGAGGTAGGTTTGATATATATATATATATATATTTCTTAAGATATTCAACGTGTTAATTAGCGTGTGGCTTAGTAATCATTGTCTAATCAAAAATATTTGTTTGCGGAATAAGAGAGCTTGTATGTATGCTGTACCACATGACGTGAAATTATGTCTCCATTTTAATTTACATCAAAATCTTAAATTCTATCATCATGAAACTTTGTATCAGGGATAAGTTATTGTCGGCGAGCTTTGTTGAGCGCGCGACCTATATTTGTATTGGTTTTTATGCAGGAGGAGCACGTGACATATAAAAAAGCACGTGATTAAAAATGTTGGTGGGGGGAGGTGGTGGGGGTGGGGATGGGGAGGGGGTGGGGGGGGGGGGGTAAAGACTGGTCATAATATCGTGTTATTGTATTGAAATTGCTGTATTGAAATTGTCGTTTTATATATATATATATTTATATATATATACAATTATTGAAACACGCCACCAGACACCGCGGCACATCCTTTATGAAATTGAAATACTTTTTAAGAATGAATTAAAAGCTGTTCGCCCCTGATCACTTCCCTGCATTGAACCCCATGTCTACGTCAAAGTGCACATGTATCGGCGACCTCCAACGACAACAACCCAAGCATTTAGGCGTGATACGCACTGGCAAGGGCCGTTGTTAGTGTTATACCACACTGCACACTATTAGCGATTGATCGAAGTTATATTTCCTTAAATCCTTTTGTTACTTATTTATCAACTTAACTCCAACTTTTTCCACTGGACAGTGGCATGTTCAACATAAACAGATACCACGTGATGTTTCAGGTGCCCGGTCTCGATAGATTGTTAAATGTTGGACCGGGTACCAATCCAAGGGTGATGGAGCGCCTCCGAATTCCAAATTCCGATGTATAGACGGTCACGTGGTTTTGTTTAATTCAAACTACCTCAACATACTAAAAATCTTCATAACATTCTAGAAATATATATCATCAGCAATTAATGCAAACACTTAAATATGTTTTGATATCTTAAGTAGGTGCCTTTGTTCTCAAGTTACTATTCCTTACTGTTGCCATATAACTTTTGTTTATACTTTTTAAAATATTTCTACATTTTTGTTGTTATATAATAAAAATACACATGTCTGTTTGAATGAATACTTTCTCTGAGTATTGATTCAAGTAGTTTACAAGAAACACATGTTAAACTAACCGATCTATAGTTCATAACAGAGATTCTAGAACATTTCTTAAGAAGAGGTGTGGCATTTTTCAACTTTGCCCACACAAGGTGAGCTCTGCTGTCTTCTCACAACTCTCAGTGTTTTGTTTTTTCTTCTATATTTTGGGAACATAACAATTGGAAATGAAAATTAGCGCGATATTTCGTAAACAACGAAATAGGTCCAGTCAACCATTCATTTCATAATTGTGTCTTTAATACTGTTAACTGTACACAAAGATCAACGGAGGCACTTAAAAGCGTTTTTTACTCAATAAATGGGACACTTGTATCAAAACTGTTTATTATTTTTTCTAAATTGGGGGAAAAATGATATGTTTTGGCATTAGAAATATGACCAAAAAAGGCTATAAAAACAACCTACCAAAAACACTGACTCTTGTTTGGATTAGGAAATGGTCCAATATATACGACTGAAAAGGAACACTGTCCAACCCTCATTATGTAGACACTTCAGTCTTGTTTTAATTTGGGGTAACAAGTTATGTAAGTATACCCAAAAAATGCATGCCTATGGCTACAGGTGAAATATGGTGAACTTTCAAAAATAACTTATTTATTTTGTACAGAAGTTCATAACTTTAACAAGTTTTGTTTTACCCTAAACAAATGCCTGTCTAAATTTATGGCACATTAAAAGGAACACAAACTTAAGGGCAGAGACCTATTGGGTTACTGTCCATACAATTGTAACATGTTTTCACCTTTTTATTCTAACATATTATGTTACCCATAATAGGGATCTATTTCATGCATTCTTACTATTTCCATAACTTTAAAATGTTTAACATAACACATTTTCTGTAGGCTCACTGATTAGCATAGTTGACAGGGCATTACCGATTATTCGTGCAAGGGATTTAAATCTTAAAATGAAGTGTTAATTAACCAATCATATAATTAAGTTGTTTCCCGTAAAAACTGTTGACTTAATGAACTGTATTCAAAGGAAGACAAATTCTGAATTACTCATAAAGTTATTAGAAGATAACTTCAAACAGTTACACCCCGGACGATAGTGTCGCCATCTTCACCGATATACAGCCATTAACACACTGACAATGGTGTCGCTATCTTCACCGATATACAGCCATTAAAACACTGACAATGGTGTCGCTATCTTCACCGATATACAGCCATTAACACACTGACAATGGTGTCGCTATCTTCACCGATTTACAGCCATTAACACAATGACAATGGTTTCGCCATATTCACCGATATACAGCCATTAACACACTGAAAATGGTTTCGCCATCTTCACCGATATACAGCCATTAACACACTGACAATGGTTTCGCCATCTTCACCGATATACAGCCATTAACACACTAAAATGGTGCCGCCATCTTCACCGATATGTCATTAACACACTGACAATGGTGTCGCTATTTTCACCGATATACAGCCATTAACACACTGACAATAAGTTCGCCATTTTCACCGACATACAACAATTAACACACTGACAATGGTGTCGCTATCTTCACCGATATACAGCAACTAACAAACTGACAATGGTGCCGCCATCTTCACCGATATGCCATTAACACACTGGCAATGGTGTCGCTATCTTCACCGATATACAACCATTAACCCACTGACAATGGTGTCGCTATCTTCACCGATATACAGCCATTAACACACTGACATTGGTGTCGCTATCTTAACCGATATACAGCCATTAACACACTGACAATGGTTTCGCCATCTTCACCGATATAAAGCCATTAACACACTGACAATGGTTTCGCCATCTTCACCGATATACAGCCATTAACACATTGAAAATGGTGCCGCCATCTTCACCGATATGCCATTAACACACTGACAATGGTGTCGCTATCTTCACAGATATACAGCCATTAATACACTGACAATAAGTTCGCAATTTTCACCGATATACAACAATTAACACACTGACAATGGTGTCGCTATCTTCACCGATATTCAGCAACTAACAAACTGACAATGGTGTCGCCCTGTTTATCGATATACAGCCATTAACACACTGATAGTTGTTTCGCCATCTTCACCGGTATATAGCCATTAACACACTTACAATTGTGTCGCTATCTTCACCGATATACAGCCATTCACAGACTGACTATGGAGTCACTATCTTCCCCGATATACATTAATTAACACACAGACAATGGTTTCCCTTTCTTCATCGATATACAGCCATTAACACACTGACAATGGTGTCGCTATCTTCACCGATATACAGCCATTAACACACTGACAATGGTGTCGCTATCTTCACCGATATACAGCCATTAACACACTGAAAATGGTTTCGCCATCTTCACCGATATACAGCCATTAACACACTGACAATGGTTTCGCTATATTCACCGATATACAGTCATTAACACACTGACAATGGTGTCGCCATCTTCACCGATATACAGCCATTAACAAACTGACAATGGTGTCGATATCTTCACCGATTTACAGCAAACAACACACTGACAATGGTGTCGCCATCTTCACCGATATACAGCCATTAACACACTGACAATGGTGTCGCCATCTTCACCGATATATAGCCATTAACACACTGACACTGGTGTCGCTATCTTCACCGATATACACCCATTAACACACTGACAATGGTGTAGCTATCATCACCGATATACATACATTAACACACTGACAGTGGTGTCGCCATCTTCACCGCTATACAGCAATTAACACACTGACAATGATGGTTTCGCTATCCTCACCGATATACAACTATTAACACACTGACAATGGTCTCGCCATCTTTACCGATATACAAACATTAATACACTGACAATGGTGTCGCTATCTTCACGATTAACAGGCATTAACTTACTTACAATGGTGTCGCTATCTTCACGATTAACAGGCATTAACGAACTGATAATGGTGTCGCCATCTCCACTGATATACAGCCATTAACACATTCCCAAAAGTGTCACTGACTTTACCGAAATACAGACATTAACACACTGAAAATGGTGTCGCCATCTTCACCGATAAACAGCCATTTACAAACTGACAATGGTGTCGCCCTCTTCATCGATATACAGCCATTTACACACTGATCGTTGTTTCGCAATCTTCACAGATATATAGCCATTAACACACTGACAATGGTGTCGCTATCTTCACCGATATACAGCCATTAACAGACTGACTATGGAGTCACTATCTTCCCCGATATACAGCAATTAACACACAGACAATGGTTTCCCTTTCTTCATCGATATACAGCCATTAACACACTGACAATGGTGTCGCTATCTTCCCCGATATACAGCCATTAACAAACTGACTATGGCGTCACTATCTTCCCCGATATACAGCAATTAACACACTGCCAATGGTGTCCCTATCTTCACCGATATGCAGCTATTAAAACACTGACAATGGTGTCGCTATCTTCCCCGATATACAGCCATTAACACACTGACAATGGTGTCTCTATCTTCACCGATATACAGCCATTAACACACTGACAATGGTGACGCTATCTTCACCGATATACAGCCATTAACACACTGACAATGGTGTCGCTATCTTCACCGATATACAGCCATTAACACACTGACAATGGTGTCGCTATCTTCACCGATATACAGCCATTAACACACTGACAATGGTTTCGCTATCTTCACCGATATAAAGTCATTACCACACTCACAATGGTGTCGCCATCTTCACAGATATACAGCCATTAACAAACTGAATATGGTGTCGCTATCTTCACCGATATGCCATTAACACACTGACAATGGTGTTGCTATCTTCACCGATATACAGCCATTAACATACTGACAATGGTTTCGCTATCTTCACCGATATACAGTCATTAACACACTGACAATGGTGTCGCCATCTTCACCGATATACAGCCATTAACAAACTGACAATGGTGTCGATATCTTCACCGATTTACAGCAAACAACACACTGACAATGGTGTCGCCATCTTCACCAATATACAGCCATTAACACACTGACAATGGTGTCGCCATCTTCACCGATATATAGCCATTAACACACTGACACTGGTGTCGCTATCTTCACCGATATACACCCATTAACACACTGACAATGGTGTAGCTATCATCACCGATATACATACATTAACACACTGACAGTGGTGTCGCCATCTTCACCGCTATACAGCAATTAACACACTGAAAATGATGGTGTCACTATCTTCACCGATATACAGCCATTAACATACTGACAGTGGTTTCGCTATCTTCACCGATATACAACTATTAACACACTGACAATGGTTTCGCCATCTTTACCGATATACAAACATTAATACACTGACAATGGTGTCGCTATCTTCACGATTAACAGGCATTAACGTACTTACAATGGTGTCGCTATCTTCACGATTAACAGGCATTAACGAACTGATAATGGTGTCGCCATCTCCACTGATATACAGCCATTAACACATTACCAAGAGTGTCACAGACTTTACCGAAATACAGACATTAACACACTGAAAATGGTGTCGCCATCTTCACCGATAAACAGCCATTTACAAACTGACAATGGTGTCGCCCTCTTCATCGATATACAGCCAGTAACACACTGATAGTTGTTTCGCCAACTTCACCGATATATAGCCATTAACACACTGACAATGGTGTCGCTATCTTCACCGATATACAGCCATTAACAGACTGACTATGGTTTCCCTTTCTTCATCGATATACAGCCATTAACACACTGACAATGGTGTCGCTATCTTCACCGATATACAGCCATTAACACATTGACAATGGTGTCGCTATCTTCACCGATATACAGCAAGTAACACACTGACAATAGTGTCGCCCTCTTCATCGATATACAGCCATTAATACACAGATAGTTGTTTCGCCATCTTCACCGATATATAGCCATTAACACACTGACAATGGTGTCGCTATCTTCCCCGATATACATCCATTAACAAACTGACTATGGCGTCACTATCTTCCCCGATATACAGCAATTAACACACTGTCAATGGTGTCCCTATCTTCACCGATATGCAGCCATTAAAACACTGACAATGGTGTCGCTATCTTCACCGATATACAGCCATTAACACACTGACAATGGTGTCTCGATCTTCACCGATATACAGCCATTAACACACTGACAATGGTGTCGCTATCTTCACCGATATACAGCCATTAATACACAGATAGTTGTTTCGCCATCTTCACCGATATATAGCCATTAACACACTGACAATGGTGTCGCTATCTTACCCGATATACATCCATTAACAAACTGACTATGGCGTCACTATCTTCCCCGATATACAGCAATTAACACACTGTCAATGGTGTCCCTATCTTCACCGATATGCAGCCATTAAAACACTGACAATGGTGTCGCTATCTTCACCGATATACAGCCATTAACACACTGACATTGGTGTCTCGATCTTCACCGATATACAGCCATTAACACACTGACAATGGTGTCGCTATCTTCACCGATAAACAGCCATTAACACACTGACAATGGTGTCGCTATCTGCACCGATATACAGCCATTAACACACTGACAATGGTGTCGCTATCTTCATCGATATACAGCAATTAACACACTGACAGAGTGTCGCTATCTTCACCGATATACAACCATTAATACACTGACACTGGTGTCGCTATCTTCACCGATATACAGCCATGAACACACTGACACTGGCTTCGCTATCTTCACCGATATAAATTCATTAACACACTGAGAACGGTGTCGCCATCTTCACCGATATACAGCCATTAACACACTGACAATGGTTTCGCCATCTTCACCGATATACAGCCATTAACACACTGAATTTTGTTTCGCCATCTTCACCGATATACAGCCATTAACACACTGACAATGGTTTCGCCATCTTCACCGATATACAGCAACTAACAAACTGACAATGGTGCCGCCATCTTCACCGATATGCCATTAACACACTGGCAATGGTGTCACTATCTTCACCTATATACAACCATTAACCCACTGAAAATGGTGTCGCTATCTTCACCGATATACAGCCATTAACACACTGACAATGGTGTCGCTATCTTCACCGATATACAGCCATTAACACACTGACAATAGTTTCGCCATCTTCACCGATATACATCCATTAACACACTGACAATGGTTTCGCCATCTTCACCGATATAAAGCCATTAACACACTGGAAATGGTGCCGCCATCTTCACCGATATGCCATTAACACACTGACAATGGTGTCGCTATCTTCATCGATATACCGCCATTAACACACTGACAGTGGTGTCGCTATCTTCATCGATATACAGCCATTAACACACTGACAGGGGTGTCGCTATCTTCACCGATATACAACCATTAATACGCTGACACTGGTGTCGCTATCTTCACCGATATACAGCCATTAACACACTGACAAGAATGTCACTTACTTTACCGATATACGGACATTAACACACTGAAAATGGTGTCGCCATCTTCACCGATATACATCCATTAAAACACTGGCAATGGTTTTCGCCATCTTCACCGATATATAGCCATTAACACACTGACAATGGTGTCGCTATCTTCACCGATATACAGCCACTGATAATAAGTTCGCCATTGTCACCGATATACAACAATTAACACACTGACTATGGTGTCGCCATCTTCACCGATATACAGCAACTAACAAACTGACAATGGTGTCGCCCTCTTCATCGATATACAGCCATTAACACACTGATAGTTGTTTCGCCAGCTTCACCGATATATTGCCATTAACATACTGAAAATGGTGTCGCTTTCTTCACCGATATACAGCCATTAACAAACTGACTATAGAGTCACTATCTTCCCCGATATACAGCAATTAACACACAGACAATGGTTTCCCTATCTTCATCGATATACAGCCATTAACACACTGAAATTGGTGCCGCCATCTTCACCGATACGCCATTAACACACTGACGATGGTATCGCTATCTTCACCGATATACAGCCATTAACCCACTGACAATGGTGTAGCTATCTTCACCAATATACAGCCATTAACACACTGACAATGGTGTCGCTTACTTCACCGATATACAGCCATTAACACACTGACAATGGTTTCGCTATCTTCAGCGATATACAGCCATTAACACACTGACAATGGTGTCGCTATCTTCACCGATATACAGCCATTAACAGACTGACAATGGTGTCGCTATCTTCACCGATATACAGCCATTAACACATTGACAGGAATGTCGATGTCTTTACCGATATACAGCAATTAACACACTGACAATGGTGTCGCTATCTTCACCGATATACAACCATTAAACACACTGATAGTGGTGTCGCTATCTTCACCGATATACAGCCATTAACATACTAACAGTGGTGTTGCTATCTTCGCCGATATACAGCCATTAACATACTGACAATGGTGTCGCTTTCTTCACCGATATACAACCATTAACACACTAACAGTGGTGTCGCTATCTTTGCCAATATGCAGCCAGTAACACACTGACAGTGGTGTCGCTATCTTCACCGATATACGACCATTAACACACTGACAATGGTTTCGCCATATTCACCGATATGCAAACAGTAACACACTGACAATGGTGTCGGTATCTTCACGATAAACAAGCAATAACACACTGACAATGGTGTCGCCATCTTCACCGATATACAACCATTAACACACTGACATTGGTGTCGCTATCTTCATCGATATACAGCCATTAACACACTGACAGGGGTGTCGCTATCTTCACCGATATACAGTCATTAACACACTGACAAGAGTGTCACTGATTTTATCGATATACAGACATTAACACACTGAAAATGGTGTCGCCATCTTCACCGATATACAGCCATTAAAACACTGGCAATGATATCGCTATCTTCACCGATAAACAGCCATGAACACAATGCCAATGGTGTCGCTATCATCACCGATATACAGATATTAACACACTGACAATGGTGTCGCTATCTTCACCAATATCCAGCCATTAACACACTGACACTGGTGTCGCCATTTTCTCCGACATACAGCCATTAACACACTGACAATGGTGTCGCTACATTCACCGATATACAGCCTTTAACACACTGACAAGGGTGTCGCTGTCTTTACCGATATACAGAATTACAACACTGAAAATAGTGTCGCTATCTTCACCGATAAACAGAAATTAACACACTGACAATGGTGTCGCTAGATTCACCGATATACACCCATTAACACAATAACAATGGTGTCGTTATCTTCACCGATATACAGTCATTAGCACACTGACAATGGTGTCGCTATCTTCACCGATATACAGCCATTAACACACTGACAATGGTTTCGCTATCTTCAGCGATATACAGCCATTAACACACTGACAATGATGTCGCTATCTTCACCGATATACAGTCATTAACACACTGACAATGGTTTACCTATCTTCACCAATATACAGCCATTAACACATTGACAATAAGTTCGCCATTTTCACCGATAGACAACAATTAACACACTGACAATGGTGTCGCCCTCTTCATCGATATACAGCCATTAACACACTGATAGTTGTTTCGCCATCTTAACCGATATACAGCCATTAACACACTGACAATAAGATCGCCATTTCCACCGAAATACAACAATTAACACACTGACAAAGTCGCTATCTTCACCGATATACAGCAACTAACAAACTGACAATGGTGTCGACCACTTCACCGATATACAAACATTAACACACTGACAATGGTGTCGTTATCTTCACGATTAACAGGCATTAACAAACTGACAATGGTGTCGCCATCTTCACCGATATACAACCATTAACACGCTGACACTGGTGTCGCTATCTTCACCGATATACAGCCATTAACACACTGACAAGAGTATCACTGACTTTACCGATATACAGACATTTACACACTGAAAATGGTGTCGACATCTTCACCGATAAACAGCCATTAACACACTGACAATGGTGTCGCCCTCTTCATCGATATACAGCCATTAACACAATGATAGTTGTTTCGCTATCTTCACCGATATACAGCCATTAACACACTGACAATGGTTTCGCTATCTTCACCGATATACAGCCAATAACACACTGACAATGGTGTCGCTATCTACACCGATATACAGATATTAACACAATGACAGGAATGTCGCTGTCTTTACCAATAGCAATTAACACACTGACAATGATGTCGCTATCTTCACCGATATACAACCATTAGACACACTGATAGTGGTGTCGCTATCTTCACCGATATACAGTCATTAACATACTAACAATGGTGTTGCTATCTTCGCCGATATACAGCCATTAACATACTGACAATGGTGTCGTTTTCTTCACCGATATACAACAATTAACACGCTAACAGTGGTGTCGCTATTTTCTCCAATATGCAGCCATTAACACACTGACAGTGGTGTCGCTATCTTCACCGATATACAACCATTAACACACTGACAATGGTTTCGCCATCTTCACCAATATACAAACATTAACACACTGACAATGGTGTCGCTATCTTCACTATACACAGGCATTAACACACTGACAATGGTGTCGCTATCTTCACGATTAACAGGCATTAACAAACTGACAATAGTGTCGCCATCTTCACCGATATACAGCCATTAACACACTGAGAAGTGTGTCACTGACTTTATCGATATACAGACATTAACACACTGAAAATGGTGTCGCCATCTTCACCGATATACAGCCATTAAAACACTGGCAATGGTATCGCTATCTTCACCGTTAAACAGCCATGAACACAATGACAATGGTGTCGCTATCATCACCGACATACAGCCATTAACACACTGACAGGGGTGTCGCTATCTTCATCGACATACAGCCATTAACACACTGACAGGGGTGTCGCTATCTTCACCGCTATACAGCCATTAACACACTGACAAGAGTGTCACTGACTTTATCGATATACAGACATTAACACCCTGAAAATGGTGTCGCCATCTTCACCGATATACAGCCATTAAAACACTGGCAATGGTATCGCTATCTTCACCGATATACAGCCATGAACACAATGACAATGGTCTCGCTATCATCACCGATATACAGACATTAACACACTGACAATGGTGTCGCTATCTTCACTGATATAAAACCATTAACACACTGACACTGGTGTCGCCATCTTCTCCGACATACAGCCATTAGCACACTGACAATGGTATCGCTATCTTCACCGATATACAGCCATTAACACACTGACAAGGGTGTCGCTGTCTTTACCGATATACAGAATTAACACACTGAACATGGTGTCACCATCTTCAACGATAAACAGCAATTAACAGACTGACAATGGTGTCGCTGGATTCACCGATATACAGCCATTAACTCAATAACAATGGTGTCGTTATCTTCACCGATATTCAATCATTAACACACTGACAATGGTGTCGCTATCTTCACCGATATACAGCCATTAACACACTGACAGTGGTGTCGCTATCTTCATCGATATACAGCTATGAACACACTGACAGGGGTGTCGCTATCTTCATCGATATACAACCATGAATACGCTGACACTGGTGTCGCTATCTTCACCGATATACAGCCATTAACACACTGACAGTGGTGTCGCTATCTTCATCGATATACAGCCATGAACACACTGACAGGGGTGTCGCTATCTTCATCGATATACAACCATGAATACGCTGACACTGGTGTCGCTATCTTCACCGATATACAGCCATTAACACACTGACAAGAGTGTCACTGACTTTACCGATATACAGACATTAACACACTGAAAATGGTGTCGCCATCTTCACCAATATACAGACATTAAATCACTGGCAATGGTTTTTGCCATCTTCACCGATATATAGCCATTAACACACTGACAATAGTGTCGCTATCTTCACCGATATACAGCCATTAACACACTGACAGTGGTGTCGCTATCTTCATCGATATACAGCCATGAACACACTGACAGGGGTGTCGCTATCTTCATCGATATACAACCATGAATACGCTGACACTGGTGTCGCTATCTTCACCGATATACAGCCATTAACACACTGACAAGAGTGTCACTGACTTTACCGATATACAGACATTAACACACTGAAAATGGTGTCGCCATCTTCACCAATATACAGCCATTAAGTCACTGGCAATGGTTTTTGCCATCTTCACTGATATATAGCCATTAACACACTGACAATGGTGTCGCTATCTTCACCGATATACAGCCATTAACACACTGACAGTGGTGTCGCTATCTTCATCGATATACAACCATGAATACGCTGACACTGGTGTCGCTATCTTCACCGATATACAGCCATTAACACACTGACAAGAGTGTCACTGACTTTACCGATATACAGACATTAACACACTGAAAATGGTGTCGCCATCTTCACCAATATACAGCCATTAAATCACTGGCAATGGTTTTTGCCATCTTCACCGATATATAGCCATTAACACACTGACAATAGTGTCGCTATCTTCACCGATATACAGCCATTAACACACTGACAGTGGTGTCGCTATCTTCATCGATATACAGCCATGAACACACTGACAGGGGTGTCGCTATCTTCATCGATATACAACCATGAATACGCTGACACTGGTGTCGCTATCTTCACCGATATACAGCCATTAACACACTGACAAGAGTGTCACTGACTTTACCGATATACAGACATTAACACACTGAAAATGGTGTCGCCATCTTCACCAATATACAGCCATTAAGTCACTGGCAATGGTTTTTGCCATCTTCACTGATATATAGCCATTAACACACTGACAATGGTGTCGCTATCTTCACCGATATACAGCCATTAACACACTGACAGTGGTGTCGCTATCTTCATCGATATACAGCCATGAACACACTGACAGGGGTGTCGCTATCTTCATCGATATACAACCATGAATACGCTGACACTGGTGTCGCTATCTTCACCGATATACAGCCATTAACACACTGACAAGAGTGTCACTGACTTTACCGATATACAGACATTAACACACTAAACATGGTGTCGCCATCTTCACCAATATACAGCCATTAAATCACTGGCAATGGTTTTTGCCATCTTCACCGATATATAGCCATTAACACACTGACAATGGTGTCGCTATCTTCACCGATATACAGCCATTAACACACTGACAATAAGTTCGCCATTTTCACCGATATACACCAATTAACACACTGAAAATGGTGTCGCTATCTTCACCGATATACAGCAACTAACAAACTGACAATGGTGTCGCCCTCTTCACCGATATACAAACATTAACACACTGACAATGGTGTCGCTATTTTCACGATAAACAGGCATTAACATACTGACAACGGCGTCGCCATCTTCACCGATATACAACCATTAACACGCTGACACTGGTGTCGCTATCTTCACCGATATACAGCCATTAACACACTGACAAGAGTGTCACTGACTTTACCGATATACAGACATTAACACACTGAAAATGGTGTCGCCATCTTCACCGATAAACAGCCATTAACACACTGACAATGGTGTCGCTATCTTCACCGATATACAGCCATTAAACACACTGACAGTAGTTTCGCTATCTTCACCGGTATACAACCATTAACACGCTGAAACGGTGTCGCCATCTTCACCGATATACAGCAATTAACACACTGACACTGGTGTCGCCATCTTCACCGACATACAGCCATTAACACACTGACAATGGTGTCGCTATCGTCACCGATATACAGCCATTCACACACTGACAAGGGTGTCGCTGTCTTTACCGATATACAGAATTAACACACTGAGTATGGTGTCGCCATCTTCACCGATAAACAGCAATTAACACACTGACAATGGTGTCGCTATCATCACCGATATACAGCCATTAACACACTGACAGTGGTGTCGCTATCTTCATCGATATACAGCCATTAACACACTGACAGGGGTGTCGCTATCTTCACCGATATACAGCCATTAACACACTGACATGAGTGTCACTGACTTTATCGATATACAGACATTAACACACTGAAAATGGTGTCGCCATCTTCACCGATATACAGCCATTCAAACACTGGCAATGGTATCGCTATCTTAACCGATATACAGCCATGAACACAATGACAATGGTGTCGCTATCATCACCGATATACAGACATTAACACACTGACAATGGTGTCGCTATCTTCACCGATATACAGCCATTAACACACTGACACTGGTGTCGCCATCTTCTCCGACATACAGCCATTAACACACTGACAATGTTGTCGCTATCTTCACCGATATACAGCCATTAACACACTGACAAGGGTGTTGCTGTCTTTACAGATATACAGAATTAACACACTGAAAATGGTGTCGCCATCTTCAGCGAAAAACAGCAATTAACACACTGACAATGGTGTCGCTAGATTCACCGATATACAGTCATTAACACACTGACGATGGTGTCGCTATCTTCACCGATATACAGCCATAACACAATGACAGTGGTGTCGCTATCTTCATCGATATACAGCCATCAACACACTGACAGAGTGTCGCTATCTTCACCGATATACAACCATTAATACGCTGACACTGGTGTCGCTATCTTCACCGATATACAGCCATGAACACATTGACACTGGTTTCGCTATCTTAACCGATATAAAGTCATAAACACACTGAGAACGGTGTCGCTATCTTCACCGATATACAGCCATTAACACACTGACAATGGTTTCGCCATCTTCACCGATATTTAGCCATTAACACACTGAATTTTGTTTAGCCATCTTCACCGATATACAGCCATTAACACACTGACATTGGTTTCGCCATCTTCAACGATATACAGCCATTAACACACTGAAAATGGTGCCGCCATCTTCACCGATATGCCATTAACACACTGACAATGGTGTCGCTATCTTCACCGATATACAGCAACTAACAAACTGACAATGGTGCCGCCATCTTCACCGATATGCCATTAAAACACTGGCAATGGTGTCGCTATCTTCACCTATATACAACCATTAACCCACTGACAATGGTGTCGCTATCTTCCCCGATATACAGCCATTAACACACTGACAATGGTGTCGCTATCTCCACCGATATACAGCCATTAACACAATGACAATAGTTTCGCCATCTTCACCGATATACAGCCATTAACACACTGACAATGGTTTCGCCTTCTTCACAGATATACAGCCATAAACACATTGACAGTGGTGTCGCTATCTTCATCGATATACAGCCATTAACACACTGACAGGGGTGTCGCTATCTTCACCGATATACAACCATTAATACGCTGACACTGGTGTCGCTATCTTCACCGATATACGGCCATTAACACACTGACAAGAGTGTCACTGACTTTACCGATATACAGACATTAACACACTGAAAATGGTGTCGCCATCTTCACCGATATACAGCCATTAAAACACTGGCAATGGTTTTCGCCATCTTCACCTATATATAGCTATTAACACACTGACAATGGTGTCGCTATCTTCACCGATATACAGCCATTAACACACTGACAATAAGTTCGCCATTTTCACCGATATACAACAATTAACACACTGACAATGGTGTCGCTATCTTCACCGATATATAGCAACTAACAAACAGACAATGGTGTCGCCCTCTTCATCGATATACAGCCACTAACACACTGATAGTTGTTTCGCCATCTTCACCGATATATTGCCATTAACACATTGACAATGGTGTCGTTTTTTTCACCGATATACAGCCATTAACAAACTGACTATAGAGTCACTATCTTTCCCGATATACAGCAATTAACACACAGACAATGGTTTCCCTATCTTCATCGATATACAGCCATTAACACACTGAAATTGGTGCCGTCATCTTCACCGATACGCCATTAACCCACTGACAATGGTGTCGCTATCTTCACCGATATACAGCCATTAACACACTGACAATGGTTTCGCCATCTTCACCGATATACAAACATTAACACACTGACAATGGTGTCGCTATCTTCACGATAAATAGGCATTAACACACTGACAATGGTGTCGCTATCTTCACGATTACCAGGCACTAACAAACTGACAATGGTGTCGCCATCTTCACAGATATACAACTATTAACACGCTGACACTGGTGTCGCTATCTTCACCGATATACAGCCATTCACACACTGACAAGGGTGTCGCTGTCTTTACCGATATACAGAATTAACACACTGAAAATGGTGTCGCCATCTTCACCGATAAACAGCAATTAACACACTGACAATGGTGTCGCTATCTTCACCGATATACAGCCATTAACACACTGACAGTGGTGTCGCTATCTTCATCAATATACAGCCATTAACACACTGACAGGGATGTCGCTATCTTCGCCGATATACAGCCATTCACACACTGACAAGAGTGATACTGACTTTATCGATATACAGACATTAACACACTGAAAATGGTGTCACCATCTTCACCGATATACAGCCATTAAAACACTGGCAATGGTATCGCTATTTTTACCGATATACAGCCATGAACACAATGACAATGATGTCGCTATCTTCACCGATATACATCCATTCACACACTGACAAGGGTGTCGCTGTCTTTACCGATATACAGAATTAGCACACTAAAAATGGTGTCGCCATCTTCGTCGAAAAACAGCAATTAACACACTGACAATGGTGTCGCTATCTTCACCGATATACAGCCATTAACACAATAACAGTGGTGTCGCTATCTTGACCTATATACGGCCATTAAAACACTGACAGTTGTGTCGCTATCTTCACCGATATACAACCACTAACACACTGACAGTTGTGTCGCTATTTTCACCGATATACAGACATTAACACACTGAAAACGGTGTCGCCATCTTCACCGATAAACAGCATTTAACACACTGACAATGGTGTCGCTATCTTCACCGAATTACAGCCTTTAACACACTGACATTGGTGTCGCTATCTTCATCGATATACAGCCATTAACAGACTGACAGGGGTGTCGCTATCTTCACCGATATACAGGTATTAACACACAGAAAATGGTGTCGCCATCTTCACCGATAAACAGAAATTAACACACTGACAATGGTGTCACTATCTTCACCGATATACAGCCATTAACACACTAACAGTGGTGTCGCTATCTTGACCTATATACGGCCATTAAAACACTGACAGTTGTGTCGCTATCTTCACCGATATACAACCACTAACACATTGACAGTTGTGTCGCTATTTTCACCGATATACAGACATTAACACACTGAAAACGGTGTCGCCATCTTCACCGATAAACAGCATTTAACACACTGACAATGGTGTCGCTATCTTCACCGAATTACAGCCTTTAACACACTGACATTGGTGTCGCTATCTTCATCGATATACAGCCATTAACAGACTGGCAGGGGTGTCGCTATCTTCACCGATATACAGGTATTAACACACAGAAAATGGTGTCGCCATCTTCACCGATAAACAGAAATTAACACACTGACAATGGTGGCACTATCTTCACCGATATACAGCCATTAACACACTAACAGTGGTGTCGTTATCTTCACCGATATACAGCCATTACCACACTGACAGTGGTGTCGCTATCTTCACCGATATACAACTATTAACAAACTAACAGTTGTGTCGCTGTTTTCACTGATTAACAGCCACTAACACACTGTTAATGGTTTTGCCATCTTCACCGATATACAACTATGAACATACTGACAGTGGTCGCGCTATCTAAACGATTAACAGGCATCAACACACTGACAATGGTGTCGCCATCTTCACCGATATACAGCCATTAACACGCTGACACTGGTGTCAGCATCTTCACCGATATACAACCATTAACACACTGACAGGAGTGTCGCTGTCTTTACCGATATACAGAAATTAACCGACTGACAATGGTGTCGCTTTCTTCACCGATATACAGCCATTAACACACTGACAATGGTGTCGCTATCTTCACCGATATTTAGCCATTAACACACTGACAGTAGTTTCGCTGTCTTTACCGATATACAGCAATTAAAACACTGACAATGGTGTCGCTATCTTCACCGATATACAACCATTAAACACACTGATAGTGGTGTCGCTATCTTCACCGATATACAGACATTAACACACTGACAGGAGTGTCGCTTTCTTTACCGATATACAGACATTAACACACTCACAATGGTGTCGCTATCTTAACCGATATACAGCCATTAATACGCTGACACTGGTGTCGTTATCTTCATCGATATACAGCCATTAATACGCTGACACTGGTGTCGCTATCTTCACCGATATACAGCCATTAACACACTGACAAGAATGTCACTTACTTTACCGATATACGGACATTAACACACTGAAAATGGTGTCGCCATCTTCACCGATATACATCCATTAAAACACTGGCAATGGTGTCGCTTTCTTCACCGATATACAGCCATTAACAAACTGACTATAGAGTCACAATCTACCCCGATATACAGCAATTAACACACAGACAATGGTTTCCCTATCTTCATCGATATACAGCCATTAACACACTGAAATTGGTGCCGCCATCTTCACCGATACGCCATTAACACACTGACGATGGTATCGCTATCTTCACCGATATACAGCCATTAACCCACTGACAATGGTGTAGCTATCTTCACCAATATACAGCCATTAACACACTGACAATGGTGTCGCTAACTTCACCGATATACAGCCATTAACACACTGACAATGGTTTCGCTATCTTCAGCGATATACAGCCATTAACAGACTGACAATGGTGTCGCTATCTTCACCGATATACAGCCATTAACAGACTGACAATGGTGTCGCTATCTTCACCGATATACAGCCATTAACACACAGACAGGAATGTCGATGTCTTTACCGATATACAGCAATTAACACACTGACAATGGTCTCGCTATCTTTACCGATATACAGCCATTAACATACTAACAGTGGTGTTGCTATCTTCGCCGATATACAGCCATTAACATACTGACAATGGTGTCGCTTTCTTCACCGATATACAACCATTAACACACTAACAGTGGTGTCGCTATCTTCGCCAATATGCAGCCAGTAACACACTGACAGTGGTGTCGCTATCTTCACCGATATACAACCATTAACACACTGACAATGGTTTCGCCATATTCACCGATATGCAAACATTAACACACTGACAATGGTGTCGGTATCTTCACGATAAACAAGCAATAACAGACTGACAATGGTGTCGCCATCTTCACCGATATACAACCATTAACACACTGACATTGGTGTCGCCATCTTCACCGATATACAACCATTAACACACTGACATTGGTGTCGCTATCCTCATCGATATACAGCCATTAACACACTGACAGGGGTGTCGCTATCTTCACCGATATACAGCCATTAACACACTGAGAAGTGTGTCACTGACTTTATCGATATACAGACATTAACACACTGAAAATGGTGTCGCCATCTTCACCGATATACAGCCATTAAAACACTGGCAATGGTATCGCTATCTTCACCGTTAAACAGCCATGAACACAATGACAATGGTGTCGCTATCATCACCGATATACATACATTAACACACTGACAATGGTGTCGCTATCTTCACCGATATCCAGCCATTAACACACTGACACTGGTGTCGCCATTTTCTCCGACATACAGCCATTAACACACTGACAATGGTGTCGCTATCTTCACCGATATACAGCCTTTAACACACTGACAAGGGTGTCGCTGTCTTTACCGATATACAGAATTACAACACTGAAAATAGTGTAGCTATCTTCACCGATAAACAGAAATTAACACACTGACAATGGTGTCGCTAGATTCACCGATATACACTCATTAACACAATAACAATGGTGTCGTTATCTTCACCGATATACAGTCATTAGCACACTGACAATGGTGTCGCTATCTTCAGCGATATACAGCCATTAACACACTGACAATGGTGTCGCTATCTTCACCGATATACAGCCATTAACACACTGACAATGGTTTCGCTATCATCAGCGAAATACAGCCATTAACACACTGACAATGATGTCGCTATCTTCACCGATATACAGTCATTAACACACTGACAATGGTTTCCCTATCTTCACCAATATACAGCCATTAACACATTGACAATAAGTTCGCCATTTTCACCGATATACAACAATTAACACACTGACAATGGTGTCGCCCTCTTCATCGATATACAGCCATTAACACACTGATAGTGGTTTCGCCATCTTAACCGATATACAGCCATTAACACACTGACAAAAAGATCGCCATTTCCACCGAAATACAACAATTAACACACTGACAAAGTCGCTATCTTCACCGATATACAGCAACTAACAAACTGACAATGGTGTCGACCACTTAACCGATATACAAACATTAACACACTGACAATGGTGTCGCTTTCTTCACGATAAACAGGCATTAACACACTGACAATGGTGTCGTTATCTTCACGATTAACAGGCATTAACAAACTGACAATGGTGTCGCCATCTTCACCGATATACAACCATTAACACGCTGACACTGGTGTCGCTATCTTCACCGATATACAGCCATTAACACACTGACAAGAGTATCACTGACTTTACCGATATGCAGACATTTACACACTGAAAATGGTGTCGACATCTTCACCGATAAACAGCCATTAACACACTGACAATGGTGTCGCCCTCTTCATCGATATACAGCCATTAACACAATGATAGTTGTTTCGCCATCTTCACCGATATATAGCCATTAACACACTGAAAATGGTGTCGCTATCTTCACCGATATACAGCCATTAACAAACTGACAATGGTTTCGCTATCTTCACCGATATACAGCCATTAACACACTGACAATGGTGTCGCTATCTACACCGATATACAGATATTAACACAATGACAGGAATGTCGCTGTCTTTACCGATATACAGCAATTAACACACTGACAATGATGTCGCTATCTTCACCGATATACAACCATTAAACACACTGATAGTGGTGTCGCTATCTTCACCGATATACAGCCATTAACATACTAACAATGGTGTTGCTATCTTCGCCGATATACAGCCATTAACACACTGACAATGGTGTCGTTTTCTTCACCGATATACAACAATTAACACGCTAACAGTGGTGTCGCTATCTTCTCCAATATGCAGCCATTAACACACTGACAGTGGTGTCGTTATCTTCACCGATATACAACCAGTAATACGCTGACACTGGTGTCGCTATCTTCACCGATATACAGCCATTAACACACTGACAAGAGTGTCACTGACTTTACCGATATACAGACATTAACACACTGAAAATGGTGTCGCCATCTTCACCGATATACAGCCATTAAAACACTGGCAATGGTTTTCGCCATCTTCACCTATATATAGCCATTAACACACTGACAATGGTGTCGCTATCTTCACCGATATACAGCCATTAACACACTGACAATAAGTTCGCCATTTTCACCGATATACAACAATTAACACACTGACAATGGTGTCGCTATCTTCACCGATATACAGCAACAAACAAACAGACAATGGTGTCGCCCTCTTCATCGATATACAGCCACTAACACACTGATAGTTGTTTCGCCATCTTCACCGATATATTGCCATTAACACATTGACAATGGTGTCGCTTTTTTCACCGATATACAGCCATTAACAAACTGACTATAGAGTCACTATCTTTCCCGATATACAGCAATTAACACACAGACAATGGTTTCCCTATCTTCATCGATATACAGCCATTAACACACTGAAATTGGTGCCGCTATCTTTACCGATATACAGGCATTAACCCACTGACAATGGTGTCGCCATCTTCACCGATATACAGCCATTAACACACTGACAATGGTGTCGCCATCTTCACCGATACGCCATTAACACACTGACAGTGGTGTCGCTATCTTCACCGATATACAGGCATTAACACACAGACAATGGTGTCGCTATCTTCACCGATATACAGCCATTAACACACTGACAATGGTGTCGCTATCTTCACCGATATACATCCATTAACACACTGACAATGGTTTCGCTATCTTCAGCGATATACAGCCATTAACTGACTGACAATGGTGGTGTCGCTATCTTCACCGATATACAGCAATTAAAACACTGACAATGGTTTCGCTATCTTCACCGATATACAGCCATTAACACACTGACAGGAATGTCGCTGTCTTTACCGATATACAGCAATTAACACACTGACAATGGTGTCACTATCTTCACCGATATACAACTATTAAACACACTGATAGTGGTGTCGTTATCTTCACCGATATACAGCCATTAACATACTAACAGTGGTGTTGCTATCTTCGCCTATATACAGCCATTAACATACTGACAATGGTGTCGCTTTCTTCACCGATATACAACCATTAACACACTAACAGTGATGTCGCTATCTTCGCCAATATGCAGCCATTAACACACTGACAGTGGTGTCGCTATCTTCACCGATATACAACCATTAACACACTGACAATGGTTTCGCCATCTTCACCGATATACAGACATTAACACACTGACAATGGTGTCGCTATCTTCACGATAAATAGGCATTAACACACTGACAATGGTGTCGCTATCTTCACGATTAACAGGCACTAACAAACTGACAATGGTGTCGCGATCTTCACAGATATACAACTATTAACACGCTGACACTGGTGTCGCTATCTTCACCGATATACAGCCATTCACACACTGACAAGGGTGTCGCTGTCTTTACCGATATACAGAATTAACACACTGAAAATGGTGTCGCCATCTTCACCGATAAACAGCAATTAACACACTGACAATGGTGCCGCTATCTTCACCGATATACAGCCATTAACACACTGACAGTGGTGTCGCTATCTTCATCAATATACAGCCATTAACACACTGACAGGGATGTCGCTATCTTCACCGATATTGAGCCATTCACACACTGACAAGGGTGTCGCTGTCTTTACCGATATACAAAATTAGCACACTAAAAATGGTGTAGCCATCTTCGTCGAAAAACAGCAATTAACACACTGACAATGGTGTCGCTATCTTCACGATAAATAGGCATTAACACACTGACAATGGTGTCGCTATCTTCACGATTACCAGGCACTAACAAACTGACAATGGTGTCGCCATCTTCACAGATATACAACTATTAACACGCTGACACTGGTGTCGCTATCTTCACCGATATACAGCCATTAACACACTGGAAATGGTGTCACCATCTTCACCGATATACAGCCATTAAAACTCTGGCAATGGTATCGCTATCTTTACCGATATACAGCCATGAACAAAATGACAATGGTGTCGCTATCATCACCGATATACAGACATTAACACATTGACAATGGTGTCGCTATCTTCACCGATATACAGCCATTAACATACTGACAATGATGTCGCTATCTTCACCGATATACATCCATTCACACACTGACAAGGGTGTCGCTGTCTTTACCGATATACAGAATTAGCACACTAAAAATGGTGTCGCCATCTTCGTCGAAAAACAGCAATTAACACACTGACAATGGTGTCGCTATCTTCACCGATATACAGCCATTAACACAATAACAGTGGTGTCGCTATCTTTACCTATATACGGCCATTAAAACACTGACAGTTGTGTCGCTATCTTCACCGATATACAACCACTAACACACTGACAGTTGTGTCGCTATTTTCACCGATATACAGACATTAACACACTGACAGTGGTGTCGCTATCTTCATCGATATACAGCCATTAACAGACTGACAGGGGTGTCGCTATCTTCACCGATATACAGGTATTAACACACTGACAATGGTGTCACTATCTTCACCGATATACGGCCATTAAAACACTGACAGTTGTGTCGCTATCTTCATCGATATACAACCACTAACACACTGACAGTTGTGTCGCTATTTTCACCGATATACAGACATTAACACACTGAAAACGGTGTCGCCATCTTCACCGATAAACAGCATTTAATACACTGACAATGGTGTCGCTATCTTCACCGAATTACAGCCTTTAACACACTGACAGTGGTGTCGCTATCTTCATCGATATACAGCCATTAACAGACTGACAGGGGTGTCGCTATCTTCACCCATATACAGGTATTAACACACAGAAAATGGTGTCGCCATCTTCACCGATAAACAGAAATTAACACACTGACAGTGGTGTCGCTATCTTCACCGATATACAGCAATTTCCACACTGACAATGGTGACGCTATCTTCACCGATATACAACTATTAACAAACTGACAGTTGTGTAGCTGTTTTCACTGATTAACAGCCACTAACACACTGTTAATGGTTTCGCCATCTTCACCGATATACAACTATGAACATACTGACAGTGGTCGCGCTATCTAAACGATTAACAGGCATCAACACACTGACAATGGTGTCGCCATCTTCACCGATATACAGCCATTAACACGCTGACACTGGTGTCAGCATCTTCACCGATATACAGCCATTAACACACTGACACTGGTGTCGCCATCTTCACCGATATACAGCCATTAACACACTGACAATAGTGTCGCTATCTTCACCGATATACAGCCATTAACACACTGACAGGAGTGTCGCTGTCTTTACCGATATACAGACATTAACACACTGACAATGGTGTCGCTATCTTCACCGATATACAGCCATTAACACACTGACAATGGTGTCGCTATCTTCACCGATATACAGCCATTAACACACTGACATGAATGTCGCTGTCTTTACCGATATACAGACATTAACCGACTGACAATGGTGTCGCTTTCTTCACCGATATACAGCCATTAACACACTGACAATGGTGTCGCTATCTTCACCGATATTTAGCCATTAACACACTGACAGTAGTTTCGCTGTCTTTACCGATATACAGCAATTAAAACACTGACAATGGTGTCGTTATCTTCACCGATATATAGCCATTAACACACTGACAATGGTGTCGCTATCTTCACCGATATACAACCATTAAACACACTGATAGTGGTGTCGCTATCTTCACCGATATACAGACATTAACACACTGACAGGAGTGTCGCTTTCTTTACCGATATACAGACATTAACACACTCACAATGGTGTCGCTATCTTAACCGATATACAGCCATTAATACACTGACAGGAATGTCGCTGTCTTTACAGATATACAGCAATTAACACACTGATAATGGTGTCGCTATCTTCACCGATATACAACCATTAAACACACTGATAGTGGTGTAGCGATCTTCATCGATATACAGCCATTAACACTGTCAGTGGTGTCGCTATCTTCACTGGTATACAGCTATTAACACACTGACAGGGGAGTCGCTATCTTCACCGATATACAGACATTAACACATTGAAAATGGTTTCCCCATCTTTACTTGATATACAGCCATTAACGTACTGACAATGATGTCGCCATCTTCACCGATATACAACCATTAACAAGCTGACACTGGTGTCGCCATCTTAACCGATATATAGCCAATAATACACTGACAGTGGTGTCGCTATCTTCACCGATATCCAGCCATTAACACGCTGACACTGGTGTCGCTATCTTCACCGATATGCAGCCATTAACACACTGGCAATGGTTTCGCCATCTTTACCGATATACAGCCATTAACACGCTGACACTGGTGTAGCCATCCTCACCGATATACAGCCATTAACACACTGACAGTGGTGTCGCTATCTTCACCTTTATACAGCCATTACCACACTGACAGTGGTATCACTATCTTCACTGATATACAGCCATTATTAACACACTAACAGTGGTGTCGCTATCTTCACCGATATACAGCCATTAACACTCTTACAGTGGTGTCACTATCTTCACCGATAAACAACCATTAACACACTGACATTGGTGTCGCTATCTTCATGAATACCAGGCATCAACACACTGACAATTGTTTCACAATCTTCCCCGATATACAACCATTAACATGCTGACACTGGTGTCGCCATCTTCACCGATATACAGCCATTAACACACTGACGCTGGTGTCGCCATCTTCACCGATATACAGCCATTAACACACTGACAATGGTGTCGCTATCTTCACCGATATACAGCCATTAACACACTGACAAGAGTGTCGCTGGTTTTACCGATATACAGACATTAACATACAGACAATGGTGTTGCCATCTTCACCGATATGCCATTAACACACTGACAATGGTGTCGCTATCTTCACCGATATGCAGCAATTAACACACTGACACTGGTGTCGCTATCTTCACCGATATACAGCCATTAAACACACTGACAATATTTTCGACATCTTCACCGAGATACAGCCATTAACACACTGACAAGAATGTCGCTGTCTTTAGCGAGTACAGACATTAACACACTGAAAATGGTGACACCATCTTTACCGATAAACTGCATTTAAGACAATGGTGTCGCTATCTTCACCGAAATACAGCCTTAAACAGACTGACAGTGGTGTCGCTATCTTCATCCATATACAGCCATTAACACACGGACAGGGGTGTCGCTATCTTCACCGATATATACAGGCATTAACACACAGAAAATGGTGTCGCCATCTTCACCGATAAACAGCAATTAACACACTGACAGTGGTGTTACTATCTTCACCGATATACAGCCATTAACACACTAACAGTGGTGTCGCTATATTCAACGATATACAGCCATTACCACACTGACAGTGGTGTCGCAATCTTCACCGATATACAACTATTAACATACTGACAGTGGTGTCGCTATCTTAACGATCAACAGGCATCAAAACACTTACAATGGTTTCGCCATCTTCACCGATATACAGCCATTAACACGCTGACACTGGTGTCGCCATCTTCACCGATATACAGCCATTAACACACTGACACTGGTATCGCCATCTTCACCGATATACAGCCATTAACACACTGACGATGGTGTCGCTATCTTCACCGATATACAGCCATTAACACACTGACAATGGTGTCGCTATCTTCACCGATATACAGCAATTAACACACTGACAATGTTGTCGCTATCTTCACCGATATACAACCATTAAAAACACTGATAGTGGTGTCGCTATCTTCACCGATATACAGCCATTAACACACTGTCAGTGGTGACGCTATCTTCACTGGTATACAGCCATTAACACACGGACAGGGGAGTCGCTATCTTCACCGATATACAGACATTAACACACTGACAATGGTTTCGCCATCTTCACCGATATACAACCATTAACACGCTGACACTGGTGTCGCCATCTTCACCGATATATAGCCATTAACACACTGACAGTGGTGTCGCTATCTTCACCGATATACAGCCATTAACACACTGACAATCGTGTCGCCATCTTCACCGATATACAACCATTAATACGCTGACACTGGTGTCGCCATCTTCATCGATATATAGCCATTAACACACTGACAGTGGTCTCGCTATCTTCACCGATATACAGCCATTAACACACTGACAATCGTGTCGCTATCCTCCCCGATATACAGCCATTAACACACTGACTATGGTTTCGCTGTCTTTACCGATATACAAACATTAACACTGACAGTGGTGTCGTTATCTCCACCGATATACAGCCATTCATACACTGACAATGGTGTCGCTATCCTCACCGATATATAGCCATTAACACACTGACAATGGTGTCGCTGTCTTTACCGATATACAGCCATTAACCAACTGGCAATGGTGTCGCTATCTTCGCCGATATACAGCCATTAACACACTGACAATGTTTTTGCTATCTTCACCGATATACAGCAATTAACACACTGACAATGGTGTCGCCATCTTCACCAATATAAAACCATTAACACACTGACAATGGTTTGCTATCTTCACTGATATACAGCCATTAACATACTGACAATGGTGTCGCTATATTCACCGATATACAGTCATTATCACACTGACAATGGTTTTGCCATCTTCGCCGATATACAGCCATTAACACACTGACAATGTTTTCGCTATCTTCACCGATATACAGCTATTAACATACTGACAATGGTGTCGCCATCTTCACCGATATGCAGCCATTAACACACTGACAATGGTGTCGCTATCTTCACCGATATACAGCCATTAACACGCTGACACTGGTGTCGCTATCTTCACCGATATGCAGCCATTATCACACTGACAATGGTTTCGCCATCTTCACCGATATAAAGCCATTAAGATACTGACAATGGTGTCGCTATCCTCACCGATATACAGCCATTAACAAACTGACTACGGTTTCGCCATCTTCACCGATATACAGACATGAGCACACTGACAATGGTGTCGCCATCTTCACCGAACCAAATTTAAATTAGTAGATATTATCAACCCTATCTTACAAAGGCAAACAATACACATTTTAAACTGAAATTCAGTATCCACTACGATGGCGAAGGTTAGTTTTAAAGACACCAAAATGCATTCAGACTGTATGATGAAGACTAAAAACTATACAGTTGAAATGGCCCTTGGCATTGGTCATCATCATGAACTGAGATGTGTTGCATGTACAGCAAACTGATTTGTTCTGTTTAATATGCACGTATGGAAAGCCTCGGCTGCCTTCTGTTGGCCTTTTGCATTTTGTGCAGTACGCTTCCTAAGTTGTACTGTGCATTTTCTAAGTTGTTATGTGCATTTAGTAAGTTGGTATGTGCATTAAGTAAGTTTCTAGGTTGTCATGTGCATTTTCTAAGTTGTCTTGTGCATTTTCTAAGTTGTCATGTGCATTTTCCAAGTTGTTATGTGCATTTTCTAAGTTGTTATGTGCATTTCGTACGTTATTATGTGCATATTCTAAGTTGTCTTGTGCACTTTCTAAGTTGTTATGTGCATTTCGTAAGTTGTTATGTGCATTTTCCAAGTTGTTATGTACATTTAGTAATTTGTAATGTGCATTTCATAGGTTGTTATGTGCATATTCTAAGTTGTCTTGTGCATTTTCTAAGTTGTTATGTGCGTTTCGTAAGTTGTTATGTACATTTAGTAAGTTGTTATGTACATTTCGTAGGTTGTTATGTGCATATTCTAATTGTCTTGTGCATTTTCTAAGTTGATATGTGCATTGCGTAAGTTGTTATGTGCATTTCGTAGGTTGTTATGTGCATATTCTAAGATGTCATGTGCATTTCATAAGTTGTTATGTACATTTCGTAAGTTGTCTTGTGCAAACTACAAGTCGTTGTTAAGTAGACTTCTTATCGGAATAAGTTTGAAGGAAACACCGGTAGAAATGGCGGCTCCAGGAGCGGACGCTATGCTCTGCCTAGATAAAAGAAATGGGGCTAGGTACATTATACAATAAATTCTTAGAACAAAAAACTTATTTCAAAATGTGTAAGGGATTGTCTGACGTGGAGTTAATAAATCTTGGTCTGAAAAAAAGTAAAAATAAAAATAAATAAATAAATAAAAAATAACGTGTTATTTGTTTGTCTTTGTGTGTAGTCCTAAGGTTTATAGCCCTCCATCTTTTAACCAATAGGACGTCCTAAAGGTATAGGTTCAATTGAGTCTGGACTTCACGTGTTATTTGTTGAAAACAAACATATTTTAAATACTCTGGGACTTTTTTCAGGAAAACTTCAAATATGATTGTTTTCAACAAATAGCACGTTAATATTACTTTTATTTAAATATATTTTTCAATTTATTATCAGTATTATTTGTTAGTTCCCAACACTGATGGGTAGGGGCTACGTGAGGTCGTCTTCTCCCTCCTCCATCCCCCATTTCTCCCTTCTCCCTCCCTTATCTCCCTTCTCCGTCCCCTTTTCTCTCTTCTCTCTCAGAGTACTGATAAACAAGGGACGAAATCCATAAACGTATCTATCGTGGAGACAGAACGTGTACGGCAGACGACAAGATAATGGTCAATTATAGATTTTGATAGGACATAGACTGTTTTACCCAAAACGACTCTCAAACTATGATAATTCTTCATCATTTTTTTTCTTACAAACTTGCTATTTTAAAAACCTCACCCTCCTTTCTCTCCCAACTCCCGTCCTCTTGTCTTCCGACCCCCACCCTTGTCTCCCGGCCCCGCCCCTTATCTTCCGTACCCACGGCCACCTGTACCACACCTCCTGATACTGCCACCTGTGGCCCGATCTATTGTTTCAGACCAAGATTTATTAACTCCACGTCAGCCAATCCCTTACACATATTGAAATCAATTTTCTGTTCTAAGAATTTATTGTATAATGCCCCTAGCCCAATTTTGTTAAAGTATGCAGAGCGTTCGCTCCTGGAGCCGCCATTTCGACCGGTGTTTCCTTCAAAACCTATTCCGATAAAAAGTCTACTTAACGACGACTTGTAGTTTGCACAAGTGCACATAACAACTTACTAAATGTACATAACAAATTACGAAACGCACATAACCACTTAGAAAATGCACATAACAACTTACAAAATGCACAAGACAACTTAGAAAATGCACATAACAACTTACAAAATGCACAAGACAACTTAGAATATGCACATAACAACTTACGAAAAGCACAAAACAACTTAGAAAATACACATAACAACTTAGAATATGCACATGACAACTTAAACAATGCACAGAACAACTTAAACAGTGCACATCACAACTTACGAAATGCACATAACGACTTAGGGATTGCACAAGACAACTTAAAAAGTGCACATAACAACTTACAAAATGCACATAACGAAATGCACAGGACAACTAAGAAAATGCACATAACAACTTACAATATGCACATAACAACTTACAAAATGCACAGGACAACTTAGAAAATGCACATAACAACTTACAAAATGCACAAGACAACTTAGAATATGCACATAACAACTTACGAAAAGCACATAACAACTTAGAAAATACACATAACAACTTAGAATATGCACATGACAGCTTAAACAATGCACAGAACAACTTAAACAATGCACATCACAACTTACGAAATGCACATAATGACTTAGGGATTGCACAAGACAACTTAAAAAATGCACATAACAACTTACAAAATGCACATAACGAAATGCACAGGACAACTTAGAAAATGCACATAACAACTTACAAAATGCACATAACAACTTACGAAATGCACAGGACAACTTAGAAAATGCACATAACAACTAACAATATGCACATAACAACTTACAAAATGCACAGGACAACTTAGAAAATGCACATAACAACTTACAAAATGCACATAACAACTTAGAAAATGCACATAACAACTTACAAAATGCACAGGACAACTTAGAAAATGCACATAACAACTTACGAAATTCACAAGACGACTTGCAAAATGCACAGTTCAGCTTAGAAAATGCACAGGACAACATATAAAATGCACATAACAACTTACTAAATGCACATAACAACTTAGAAAATGCATAGGACAACTTAGAAAATGCACATAACAACTTACGAAATGCACATAACAACTTACGAAATTCACATAACAACTTAGAAAATGCACAAAACGACTTACAAAGCGTACTGCACAAAATGCTAAAGGCCAACAGAAGGCAGCCGAAGCTTTCCATATGCACGCATACTGTTTCCTCGACTTAACATTTGTGCGGTGACTATTTTGTTATTCTGCGTGTATCTGTCTGATCTCGGTGTTGTCGTTTCTGTGTGTATCTGCCTGACCTTGGTGTCGTGTTATCTGTGTGTTTACTCGTTTATGTATAATTTGCACAGCATTAATATTTTTAAACATAATTTTATCAACATTGAAAACAAATGAAATTTAAAACGTAATTATGATGTGCAAGTTTAATAGTTATTCTGAACTTGATTTTATAAAGCTGTTTGATATTCACATTTAATTAGTGTATACAGTAATGTTTTATACATATATAATATCGTTTTACCTTTTTTCTAATAACTATACAGTTATATTAGTAGGCGCAACAAGCAATATGTTGTTTACATATTAAATAATATTAATACGACCACATTATGTGGCAAATGAAATTAAAATTAACCATTTTATCTTTTAAAGACTCGCAAGTGAGCACGAAAATAATCGAAGGGAAAGTATCGGAATTCAGGACCACCTACCAGATGACATCTACAGAGACCATAGCCATCAGCGAGGTCAGCCCCGAGGGCAAATTCATCATGCTAGAAAACGTATCATCCGGCCGTGACAGACGGGTATGTAATGACATAACAGCAATAATCAGCATCGTAATAAGTAAAATTTTAAATCGAACATGATATAATTTTGCGTAAAATGGAAAGGAAATATGTTGCCAAATATAATTATACGTTAAAGGGACACACGGCGATCTTGCTTTCCTTTAAATTCACGGCGTCCCGTTAGTTTTTCTACATAACCTTTATTACGCAATCATTAATTATAATTAGTAGAATAGTACAAGGCAAATTGTTGAAAAATGCCATTTTGTGCCTTGTGAACATTCTAGCACCTTCATTTATTATTTGATCTTTACCAAACTTGCACAGATTGTTAATATCAATGAAAGCTCGGGCAATTTCGAAAACCAGCCAAATCAGATTCAGATCAGTAACACCGGAGTTACGGCCCTTGTTTTTTCCCCTGAAAAATGCCATTTTCTGCCTTGTGAACACTCTAGCACCTTCATTTATTATTTGATCTGTACCAAACTTGCACAGATTGTTAATACCAATGTATGAAGAAACCGTGGGTGTTTTGCGATGGCGCTTCGTCAAATTCGTTCTAGTTCTTGATTACTTTAAAACTGAATGACCTACAGGCATCAAACTTCATAGGTTCATTGCCTTTTTTGAGAAACTATTTATTACTTCTTTCGATATTATCCGTACCACGCACATGCTATTTCCGTTATATCTTGACTTATGTATGGTATGGTACGGTACGGTACGGCTATCAAGGGGCAGGACAACCCTGGACATTTCATACCCTAGATGTTTCGTACCCAGTTTCGTGCCTTATTGTTTGACGTGTCATACCCCTTGGCAGTTACAATAATATTTATTGTACAGACCTAATAACACTATTGAGATAAAATATACACACAAATAAACATAGCAATTGAATTTAATTGAATTGGGTTTTCAGGCGCACCAACACATGAAAGGTTATATGGCGCCTAACAGGAATGAACATGCCAGGCTCATCCTCCAAGTACATCGAGATAAAATATGGAGAATGGGCCTAGAACTTTCTCGCCTGAAGAACTGCAGAGTTGCTGAAAATTCTATTGTAGACACTCCATTCACGCTGGAGCCAGATTTATTCTTTTTCTGCCACTGCTCTAGTGAATTGAGCGAGATGGCATCTGAAACAATGCAGTGATCATGGTGAAGACCTTTTAATGATCATGACCAAAAATGATAAAATGAACATGAATTGTGTGTGGGGGGGGGGGGGGGGGGGGGGGTACCCCTTTGCCTACCCCTCCAACGGGATCTGAAGTGGCCCTATTCTTTGCCCCGGAACCAATTGGGGCCCCCGAAACCACACGGGGCCATAGCAAATGAGTTAGTTTTTAATGTTTTCTCTACATGGCCACACACATTATTATTAGATGTGTGACGAATTTCATTATATTCACACATTGGGAGGTTATGTAGACTCTAAAAAGGCAAGAAACACAAAACTTCAAGGCAATGCCTAACTATTAATAATATTTTACCAATATTAAAATGATACTGGATTAATAAATTGAGATGCAAATGTAAATGCTTGATACAAACTTTAAGATCGCGGTGTTTCCCTTTAAAAATAAATATAAAAACTACAAGATTTATAAACATACATAAACTGCGTACGAAACGTACAATGGCCTGGGTACGAAGCGTCCAATGGCAACTCTGGCCATCGGCCATCGTACTCTACGAATCGTCTAGTAACCTTGGTACGAACCGTCCAAGGTACGATACGTGCATAATTCGGCTTTTACCCCCAACCCATTTAACGCGCGCATGCGCTATAGGAACACTCCATATTTGTAAGTATGATGATATAAATATGTGGCAGAGAAAAGTGCATTTACGTACATTTAACGATGGTTTTCGTTGGTTGGAACGTGCGTAAATATAATTAAACATTCCTTTTATTAAATTATACCATTCTTTCTGATTAATTCATGCGTGTAAGTTATAATAGCCGTTACAAATGGCGGAGTTAAGGCCTTTTAACGCTTTTATATACAACCTTTTTCCGGACCAGTTCTCAACTCCTGGCCGTATTTCAACTATTTTTCTGTATTTTTGGAAGTGGGGCCAGGGGCCCTTTGAATTGTGAAAATGCGCGTGAAATCTACAAATTGAGAAAAAGAATAATTCTACTATATTACATAGTAAAGCACTAAAAATGTTTGTAATAGTTTCAGAATCAAGCTCTTGTACAAGTCTGCAACAAATGCATTGTCAACAAATAGGACTACATTAATTTTAATATATAAAAAAATATCCCTGGTCTGTTGTATGTATGTTACAAACATTGTCCGCACTAGTTCTCCTGAGCCTCTGGTCAGATTTCAACGAAACTTTGCAGGGATGATCAGTACCAAGTCTAGTCGCGCATATCGTCGACAAGTTTCAGTTGAGTGAGTTTTTATACACAAACTTTTTTCGGACTAGTTCTCAACTCAACTCCTTGCCGGATTTCAACGAAACTTTGGAGTGATAATCAGTACCAAGCCTAGTTATGCAAGTATTTGCCGTGTTCCGGTTGAATGATTTTTGGCACGATTGAATGGTTTTTGGCAGTTATGATCCTTTAAAGGTTTTAGTACACATACTTTGTTCGGACTAGTTCTCCTTAACCCTTGCCGGATTTCAACAAAACTTTGCAGAGATGATCAGTACCAAGCCTATTTATGCATATTGTGGCCGTGTTCCGGTTGAATGATTTTTGGCGGAATTATGGCCCTATTGATTGTTCCCAAACTTAACCCTTACCCTGCTATGAATGTATAATGGACTGTCTTTTCTTTGAATTCAGACTGTTCCATTTTTTATACAAAGGGATGTTTTGGTTATTTGACTGATGAGCAGCCAGACAGTGTAAACCCTGATCAGCCTGCGAGTTACTCTGACCTTATGTCTCATCATTGATTGCTAATTTATTTTGTAATTATGGCCATTTGTTTGACTTATAATTGTCCACTTTAATATTGTATAATGACCTGTAAATATTTTTTTTCTCAAACTTTTCCGAATTGATTGTTCCCAAATTGCATATGCACATAACAACTGATGACCTTATGTCGTACTATATTCACCCATCTTTGTTTGCCTAATTTATTACAGAATTATGGCCAATTATGGTAGGTCGCCGGTACCCGGTGCTGGTATCGTACCGTTTCACTGGGAACCACTATTTACAAGTTTAAAAAAAACGGTACCCTTATCGGTATTTGGAAATATGTGTCTAACTTATTTTGAAGCTGTTCTGGCAGCGAATAAGCTCCAAACCGCCGTGATCGCGAGGAACTATCGGCGTGTCGTCATTTTGTTTAAATAGTTACATAGTTACACCTCACACAGCATGCGATTCACTGGCATTATTTTGCTGTGTAGTACCTAACAATTCAATCGAGATATCACGTCTATTTATAGAACGTAATTTACACGCTTTATGGAACCAACGGACATAGTCTACAGCTCGCTTTATAACGTGGTACCAGTCATTTGGATACATATTTTCGTATTCACTTTTCCCAACAATTAAATGGAATTAAAACACAAGAAACTCACAATAAATATAATACATGTAACTGAACATGAAATAACAAAAGAAAACATGTAAGTTTAAAGCGGAAAATAACTGAAAATGAAATAAATCAAGTTCGAAAATAAGACCGATTTTGTCAAGCAAACTGGTCGAAGATTGGTTCCAACCGCGCCTTTTCCCCAAAAGATATCTTTACTCTTACTTTGTGTCAAAGTGGCCCTGTGGTCCCTGCTTTCTGGAATCGGACAAGTTTACTGTCATTGTTGATTCACGCGGTATCGTTAACAGTACCGTTAAATTACCGCAGCGTTTCGTTGGTTCCGGTACCGTACCATTTCATTTTAACAGTATCCAACCCTACTTAGAATGTTCCACTCTAATATTTTATAATGTGACCTGTTAACAAATTTTTTTCTCAAACATCTTCGAAATGATTGTTCCCAAACTTTATGTACACGTAACAGCTTATGTCCTTCTACATCACACATTGTTGTTGCCTAATTTATTACAGAATCGCGGCCCTTTATTTGACTTAGAAGGCTCTGGGTATTGTTTAACCACTCATAGGATATGTTGTTTGATTTTTATACGCAGGCTTCATAACCACTGCTCCCAACTAAATTCCATTATGTTTATTTCGCTCTTCGGGGCATTTCATTTTATTAGATACTGGGACCATATGCCGTACGACATGGGGAATACATTAAAGAAGGCTAACTCCATGTCCACCGCCATATGCATGCCATCTTCGGGATGGTTAACATTTTGTGCTGTTAATTTTATGAATATTGAGTTCTGCTCAACCCGGGGCTAGAGGGCGTGAGCGGTAGCTAGCATATTTCACTACCACTCATGAACAGTCTCAATCAAACCGAGACTGCAATATTTCGTATGTGTCGTGCTCGGCCGTTTCCAAAGGTCCATTATCATACTCTTTTTTTTTTAGAGTTTTTACTCCTTAATGAACTTCATGTGCCTTTCACTTTATAACATTTTTCATGGATTGTTTTTACACCTAACATACAGTTAAAGTTCACACGTGATGATCTCTGCATTAATGGTTTGTGATGTGAATAAAAAAATAGTGATGTTTCCAATAAAAACGGGTCGGTAGGTGGGATTTTTTTTTTTTTTGTTATACCTCAATTCCAGTATGTTTCAAATTATATATAACAGCACTGTCAGAATTAAAGTTGACTGCTGCATAAAAATAAAAGATTCAAGAGCTTGAAAGTAAGCGCAAAGCCAGACATGATCCTTTAGTTAGAGCAAAACAAAAGATTGAGCTTGAAAGTAAACGCAATGCCAGACATGATCCTTTAGTTAGAGCAAAACAAAAGATTCAAGAGCTTGAAAGTTAGCGCAAAGCCAGACATGATCCTTTAGTTAGAGCAAAACAAAAGATTGAGCTTGAAAGTAAACGCAATGCCAGACATGATCCTTTAGTTAGAGCAAAACAAAAGATTCAAGAGCTTGAAAGTAAACGCAAAGCCAGACACGATCCTTTAGTTAAAGGAAAACAAAAGATTCAAGAGCTTGAAAGTAAACGCAATGCCAGACATGATCCTTTAGTTAGAGCAAAACAAAAGACTGAGCTTGAAAGTAACAGCAAAACCAGACATGATCCTTTAGTTAGAGCAAAACAAAAGACTGAGCTTGAAAGTAACAGCAAAACCAGACATGATCCTTTAGTTAGAGCAAAACAAAAGACTGAGCTTGAAAGTAACAGCAAAACCAGACATGATCCTTTAGTTAGAGCAAAAGGAAATATTCAAGAGCTTGAAAGTAAGCGCAAAGCCAGACAAAATGCTAGTGAAAAATTCGAAGAAAAAATCAAAAGACAAAATATTCATCAAGATCCTTCAATTCGGTCAAAAGAAAGGATGCAAGAGAAGCACGAAAATACGGTTCTGAACTAAATGAATGTATTTTAAAAATTTAAGCAAGCAGGACCAGTCTATGTTTGTACATGTTGTCATCAAACATTGTTTAAACATTCTGTAGAATCAGCAAGCACAGTTGCTATCCATCTTCATCGATCAGCAGCATTTCACCAAATACTTAACTGTGGATGATAAAGAGTGGATATGTAAAACCTGTGCTAACAGTTTGAAGAAAAATAAAACACCTTGTCTTGCGGTTGCAAACAAAAACATGTTTCCAATTAAGCCTAAAGAACTTGAGTTACATCAGCTAGAAGAGAGACTTTTTTTTCTTTTTTTTTTTTTTTTTTTTTTTGAACCATAATCAATGGCCCGTTTATTAATATATATATATACAAAACAAAAAACAAAGTGTACATAATCATAAAGCCTATCAAATGTGTCTTTACATGCTTCATTTTAAGCCACATACATAATACAAACGAAAAATTAACATACGTTTATTTTGTTATCATTTCTTTTTGCCATAGTCAATGACCCGCTTATTTCATTCATTCATTCATTCATTCATTCATTCATTCATTCATTCATTCATTCATTCATTCATTCATTTCATACATTTCATTCAATTCATTTAATTCATTCAATTCAATTCAAATCATTCATTTATTCATTCATTCATTCTCAGGTTCACCCATTTATATACATATACATGCGTTTGCATACACACATACATAATTATATACATACACATTATATGTGTATATACATATACGCATATACTCTGTACATAAATATACACATATGCATATTTATGATTAATTCATTGATTATTATAATCACTCAATTATATTCATTCTCATCATTTTAAATTAATAAATTGTGATTATCCAGCCGTTGCCGATTATTCTATCCCTTGACAAAACGAAATTCAAGGAATAGAACAGCAAGTGCTTCAGTACCATATCTTTCAATTCATTGCGTAACGCTTTTTCTCTCAACGAAAAAAGCAGTTGAATAAAAAGAATTGAATTTTTCATTCCTTGAAATCAATCCGAAAAGAATGGAAACAAAAAAAAAAAAAAAAAAAAAAAAAAAAAAAGCTACAGCAAACGTATATATTCAATTGCTGATTTATTTTCCTTTCTTGTATTTTGCCATTTGATTTGTTCCTTCACAGAATGTATTATATTTGAAAAAAGAGTGTCAGTGGATATCACCCTTTCATCGTATTTATAACTATTTCTAAATTTCCAGACATTCCACTTGGTTTCATATATTATTGTATTCACTATGTTATACTTAATCGGAACGTGATAAAATCCAAGCGCTATGTCTGTGAAATTTAAATTGATTTCGGAATTAAAATCAAGTAATTCTATTATATCTCTAATAATAATTTCTATGTTTTCCCATACCCGTTTTATTATTTTACAGTCAAAAAATAGGTGACATAAAGTCTCCCTATCTTTTTTGCATATATTGCACAAACCGTTAGACAGATGCATAATGTTTAACCTGTGTTCGGTGAAAATAGCATTATGTAAGAACTTCCACTGGTATTGTTTGGCCTTCCTGGAGCTTAATGAGTGCTTAATATTTGCCCAAACATGATTCCATTTGACATTATTTAAAAAAAAGCTTTTGCTCCCAATTTGTTTCAGTATTAAGTTTCGCATTATTCGAGTTAATGACCTTTAAAATATGCTTGGTCTTTAATTTGTTTGGTGGTATAATTTCGTTTTTGAAATTAAGAATGTGTATATCCGCTATATTAAGAATCGGAGGTATTTCTGGAACAAACTCCCGGATAATCATGGCATTTATATACTTCCTGGGAATTGCTTTTTTGAGTTTCGACCATTCTGATATCCAGTTTTGCTTAAATTTAAGCTTTTGTACAATTTTATTTTCTGAGACAAAGGAAGAATTTGCGTCATCCCAAATATCCTGAAATAAAACTATATTGCTTCTTGTAAAAGTATTAAAGAACAGAGGTTTATTTAAAAACGTTATCTCATGATTTCCAAATAGTGGAAGCATACGAACTTGTTCAATGTTTTTCGGCGTGTGTAACTTTCGATACGCTACCCAAGCATTTAATGATTTTTTGTAGAACTGAGATATTTTTCTTTTAATACACAAACCCTCTATGGAAGAACATTTGCATAGAAAATATGTTTGTGTGAATTGTCGATCAACCGATCTGAGATAGTATTTTCCAATGGCATTCCAGTGGTCCGTTTCAGCATTTATTATTTTATAGATTGTTTTTATTTTCATGCTTAAAATTACCTTATTAATGTCTATCATATCAAGACCTCCGTGTTCTTTATCACGACAAATTGTTACTTTTGATACAAGTGGTTTCTTATCATTCCACACAAAATTTAGCATAATTTTTTCCAACTCTTTTGCATATATGTCTGGGATTCCTCGCATTTCTAATTCAAAATTTATTTTTGACAGCACAAACGTTTTAAGTATTAGAATTTTTCCTTCAAGTGTCAGGTCTCTTGATTTCCAGATATGTAGGCAGTTTTTAATTATATTTATTTTGTCTAACCAAATCGCATTATCGTCAATATCGTACCCATGGCATACACCCAGTGTTTTAACATAGGAACTTGTCCAGTTAATCTTATTGATTGTAGGCGTTTTATTTTTAAGACTGCCGATAAAAAGACCCGTTGTTTTCTCTGTATTCATTTTTGCACCGGAAGCCTGTTCATATGTATTTAGCTGGTGAAATATGCGTGGTAATGAGTTTTCGTTTTTCGCAAATAACTGTGTGTCGTCAACATATTGGTTTAGTTTGGCTTCAAGCTGGTTATTATCGTGCGATGGCAGATGGATGCCTGTAATGGATTTGTCATTTCTGATGGCACATGCCATAGCTTCTGCTTGAATGATATACAATAACGGCGCGACCGGACAACCTTGTTTTATAGATCTTGTAATATCAAAGTATTCGGAAACAAATCCGTTTGTTTGAATAGCTGTCTTTGAAGATTTTAACATCATATAAATCCAGTTAATAAAATTGACCCCAAATCCGAATTTAACCAAGCATTCTTTAATCCATTCCCACTCTACTCTATCAAAAGCCTTTGTTTGGTCTAGAAAAATTATAATCCCTTCAATATTTTCGGAGTCCGCATAATCTATTAAATCCTGAATGAATCGATTTGCCTCGCTGATGTAGCGACCGTTAACATAACCTTTTTGATTAGTATGAATAATATACGGTAAAATGGGTTTAAGTTTTTCCGCAAAGCATTTTGCAATAATTTTGTAGTCGACGTTTAGCAAAGTTAAAGGTCGCCAATTTTTTAAGTTTTCTCGTTCCCCATTTTTGTATATGAGTGAGAGGATTCCTTTGCACTGCGAATTAGATAACAAACAGTCATCTAATATTTCATTTATTACTTCCATAAATTCATTTTTAATTGTGTGCCAAAATGTTTGGTACCATTCACAGACTATTCCATCTTCTCCTGGAGATTTATTTAATTTGAATTTAAAAACGGCGACCTCCACATCGTCTAATTTGAGCTTTTGTTCAAGTTTGTCAACATCCTCAATTTGTAGTGTTTTTTCAACATTTGATAGAAGTGTTCGTGCCGAATTAATATCTATGCCTTCTGAGGTAAAAAGGGTTTTGTAAAAGTTTGTTTGCTCCTTTAAGATTGAAGTGATGTCGCGTTTGATTTCACCGTTTTCACATTTTATTTTTGACCAAAGCTTTTGTTTACCCCTTTTTTTCTCTAGATTAAAGAAATATTTTGTTGATTTTTCATTTTTTTCGATATAATTTGCTTTAGATCTTATTTTGGCAGCGTGTGTTTGAATTTCATAATAGTTATAAATGTCATTCGATAATGAATTTATTTGTTCTCTATGTTCGATATCATTTTTTGATTTTAAAAGTTGTAATTGTTCTTCAAGTATTTTAATTCGTGTGTATTTGAATGCTTGTTCTTTGCAATAATTCATTGAAATCGTTTTTATTTTATGTTTTGTCATGTCCCACCATTGCTTTTTAGAGCTAAATGTATTCATTTCATTTTTCCAATACTTCCAAAAGGTTTCTATTATTTCTTTATATTCATTTTGTGATAAAATACTAGCATTCATTTTCCATATACCAGGGCCTCGCTCCACATTTTCCGTGTTGATTCTTAGTGAAACAACGTCATGGTCAGAATACAGAAAATGGCGAATTTTAACTTGATCGATCTCATTGTCAATTGATTTGCTACATAAAAAATAATCTATTCGTGACTTCGACGATCCATGAGAATAAGTATATTCTGACTTATTTGGATATCTCCTTCGCCATACATCCTCTAAATCGAGGTCAGAGATCATACTAGTTAATTCCGTTAATCCCTCCTCGCTACCATATTTACCTGATCTAGTTTTCCTATCGATTTTTCTGTTTATTACACAGTTATAATCCCCACCTATGATATTGGATGAATTTTGCTCATTCAATATTTCGTTAATTTTTTTAAAGAACAATTTCCTTGTTATACCTTTATTAGGAGAATATATGTTTGTGACTCTATACGCACAGCTATGGCCGGTTCCGACAGATATGGATAAAAAACGTCCATTGTCGTCTTGTGAAATATCAGCGATAGTGAGCTGTAACTGTTTTTTAATCAATATTGCGACACCTTTTGATGAGCTAGTACCGTTATTCCAAATATTTGTTCCACCCCATTGGTTACCCCATATTTTAGACTCGAAGTCGTCTTTGCAGTGCGTTTCTTGGATTAAAATGATGTCAAATTGCTTCTTATCTAACCAGTTAAATATTCGCCTGCGCTTATTATTATCTCTTAATCCGTTAACGTTTATTGAAGCGATGGACAGAGTCATTGCGTGTGTTAATTTTTTTTTTTTTTGATGGATATACACAAGTCGCTATTTAATTGCTCATCATGTTTTACTCTGTTTGGCGGTTCGTGTCGCTGACGGGGGTGTTGAGGCAGAGTTATCACTTCTTGACCGCTTTTTCATTGGAGTAGTCATTTCGAACTCGTCCGAAATTCCGTCCAATAAAAAGGCAGTAAAGTTGTTGTACAAACTTCGCGCACCCTCTTCCGAGGCATGAATACCTTTGGGATCGCCTGCATTGAACAATTGATTTACGATTTTACCATTGTTTATAAAAACATCATCATTGTCAATATAGTGCATGTATGTTTTGTCTGTGCAATATTCCAAAATGTGATTGTTGACAAATTTCGCATCCTCATTAAACTTTTTTACAACAACACTCTTACCAAGTCTTGGCATTATGCTTGAAAATGCAACTGGCGTCCTCGGCCATTTGTTTACTATTTTTTCGAGAGCCAACTGGCAATGTTTAGCAACCTCATGCTTTTTTGCTTTTGGAATGTCATTAGTTCCAAGGTGCATGGCAATGGCTGAAATGTTTTCAAAATTGGAACATACTGCTTGGTCAATGATAGAGTCAACGTTCTTTGCTGTTTGACCGGAAATAGACACATTCTTTATGGTGCTGTCCATTATGTGCAGTCTGCCACAATTTGAGTCTCCCAGAATTAAGTGCGACTTATTTGCACAAAAGTTTACAAAGGTTTTACACTCTTCCATTGCTTTTCCCTCAGTTTGGTTAACACTGGTGTCGGTTGTCTCCAATAGCGTCCGTTGCCCGGTGTTTTCCGATGTGCGCTCGTCTTGTTTGTCCGTGCGTACTGGAACAGTACTGACATGACTGGAGGTTACATCTGGTACGGTTGGCCAAATGACATTGTTGGTTGTCATATGGTTGTCCTCGTGCTCGTCCGTGGAGAACGCCGGTTGGTCGTCGCCCAGGTAGCGTCGCTTCGTAGTGAAGTCAACTCCCCGTGACATAGAATCAGGACTAGTTTGCACGTGATCGTCACCGTTGCCATTTGACCGTGTTTCTGCATGCATATGATCCGCTAGTTGGCCCTCGAGAATTTCTCCCGCATATTCGCCGTAAATCGGGGCATACTTTTCCACGGGACAATTGTTCCTTGTATGGCCTTCTAATTGGCAGAAATGACAAATAATGTCCCTAGGGCAGTCTTTTTTTTCGTGATCTTTGCTTTTGCAATTCCAGCACATTTTTGATCTTACATCCTTTGTGTTATCAGGGCATTTAAAGTAGTGGTGGCTCGTCAGCCCACAATGTTTACACGGCGTTCTGTTGTTGTCCGCAAACACTCTCAATGTAAACCGACCAATCTCCATCGTAAGGGGTAGAATAGGGACGCAGTTTAGGATTTTCACATACCTTGTTCCATTTTCAATGTTTGTACCCTTAATTTTACCTCTCGAGACACTTCCGGCAATAATTTCTCCATACTGTGACATCTGAAGAACAATAGTGCTATCCGGCATCTCAAAGGGAGCATCTTTTATTGTCACATTGGTAATAATGTTTTCCACATCTGTAATATTTATAAATCTGTGTTGCACACGTAAATCCCCCAGAATTAGTTTATGCTTGACATCCTGAGAGTTTACCGTTAAAATGCAATCCTTTTCTGTGATTTGAATTGCTTTTATGTCAGATTTGTTGATATGTCCCTCTAATGATGAAATCACTTCTTCGTGAGAGAGTCTTTTTAGAAATCTCGTGCTGAAGTGCACAGATAACGGCCTTGTCAAAACGTCCGACATTTTGGAAACGAACAAAGATGGTAACGGCGGGAAAACACATTCAGGCGAAAACTGACCTTAATATGTCCTTAATATGTCCAATTCTTCCCCGCAAATCCTCATTCGATATAGTGAAATATAATCCAAATACTTCAAAACCAACTAAATCCAGTGAAAGCCGCCGAAACACATATAAATAAAGAAAATTCAGAGATCGTCGACTCACCGAGCTAGAAGAGAGACTTGTTGCATTAAGAATTCCATTCATGCAAATAAGAGAACTTCCTAGGTGGGTAGCTATCTGTGAAAGGAAATGTTGTTAATGTGCCAGTTGATATCCAACCTGTCATTGAAAGTTTACCTCGAGCTTTTGACACACAAGTAACAGTGCCCGAGAGGCTGAAAAAGAATCTTTCCTACAAAACGTGTGACTTTACTGAAAATGTACGTCCATTTCAAGATATTAGTGCTCTTCATTGGTTGATGAACCATAATGACCTGTACAAAAACTCGGGTATCCATATTGATGAAAACTAGTTACAAACCACAACTGAAAATTGCTCAGAAGCGGTACTAGAGTTCTTTGAAAAAAACAATAATGGTAAATAGCTACAGATGATACCTCGTATGAAAAAAACGAAAATGTCACATATGACTATGAATCGGATCATTTTAGTGAAATCGATGAAAATGAAAAGCTTGTTGGTAATAGTGGTATAATTATTGACTCGGCTGATCCAACGACTGACACAATTTACACATTTGCACCAGATGAAGGACAAATACCATAAGTTTATATCAAAATACTAATGCTGAGTACCTTTCATTTCCTTTAATATTTTGTGGACAAAAAAGACCTGATAATGAAGAGAGAACTGTTCCTGTTCATTATAGTGACATATGCAAAATGAAACTTCGCCATGTTGCCTCAAATGTTCAAAACATTTTTTTCAAAACGAATCAGCTGCAACTGAAACAAGTTTCGGATAAGGTTCATCTGGCTTTAAGAAGATGTAAAACAGAAGGTAAAACACTAACGGCGGCACAGGTTTTAAGCCCAGAATGTCAGGAAAATCTAGTAAAGCTTTATGAAGGCTTTTACAGTTGTTCTCCACCATATTTAGAAGCTCGGAAGAAAGATGTGTTTGCTATGATACGCCAGTTAGGATTGCCTACATGGTTTACTTCGTTGTCATCTGGTGTGATTTGCTGAAGATTTTAGCAAAGGTTAATAATGGAAAAAGTCTTAATGATGATGATGTTCAGAAAATGACGTGGGCTGACAAAACTAAACTCGTTCAAACTGATCCGGTGACGTGTTAGATACTTGGACCACCGTGTTCAGGAATGTATAGGAACTGTGCTTAAAAGCAGTCATGAACCTTTGGAAAGAGTCAATGATTACTTTTACCGTGTGAAATTCCAACAAAGAGTGTCTCCACATATTCACATCTTCTTTGGATTGAAGGTGCTCCAGCATATGAAACACACACAGATGAAGAAGTGATATCATTTATTGGCCAGTATGTTTCCTGTTCAAAAACAGAAGACTCACTTGTTGACTTTCAAGTACATAAGCATTCACGATCGTGCAGAAAGAAAAGAAGCTATTTGTAGATTTGGATTTCCAATTCCACCAATGAAAAAAAAGCCAGTTATTCTGGAGCCGCTTGTTGCAGATGAAGCTGACATCAAAAAGTACAAATAACTGTTTGTTTCAATTCAACAAAAGTTAAATGAGATAAAGGAATGTGATTTATCGTTCGAACAATTCTTAGAAGAACTCAGTACAGACGAGGAATATAATGTTAAAGCAGTTCAAAGTTCATTGGATGGACCCAAAGTGTTTTTGAAAAGGAATGTTGCTGAGGTGAGAATTAATGCTTACATGAAACCGATTTTAACAACTTGGTGAGCCAATCATGACCTTCAGTTTGTTTTGGATCCATTTGCATGTGCTGTATACATAGTATCGTACATCAGTAAAGCCCAAAAAGGAATAAGCATCCTTATGAATGAAGCATGTAAAGAAGCAAGAAAAGGAAATATGGATTTAAAGAAGCAAATAAGACATATTGGTATCAAGTTTTTGAATAGTGTTGAAATCGGTGCACAGGAAGCATGCTACCTTGTTCTGCAACTTCCAATGACCAAAGCTACAAGGGATGTAGTATTCATAAACACTTCAACACCTGACAAACGTACATTCCTTTTGAAATCAAGGGAAGCGTTGGAAAAAATGGCTGAAAACTCAACAGAAATCGAGGCAGACAATATAATCAAAAGGTATTCAAAAAGGCCAAAGCATCTTGAACATTGGTGTCTTGCTGATTATGTACCACAACTTGAAATAATATATCCAGCATCTGATGACGTGTTTATGAAGAAAATGAGCATAATGATGATGAAAGGAATGAGCCTGAAGAAATTGATCAAGACCTGTTAGTTGAGGAAGGAATAAAAATCATGTTGAAAAGTGGCATCAGAATTAAATCCAGAAAAAAACCTAAAGTATTACGTTACGTTCGGTATTCATTAAAAGTAGATCCAGACAATTATTATAGAGAAAAACTGTTATTATTTCATCCGTGGCATAATGAGAGTGAAGATGTTTTAGGTGGACATAGTTCTTATGAAGCTCATTACTTTGCTTTGAAGAAGTTCATAGACTTTAAAGTCAATGAATATGAGAAAAACGTTGATCAGTTAAATGAGGCAATGGAAAGGGCTGCTGATGACTTGAACTTCGACGAAATAGCATCAAGCAATGAGCAAAGAGAATCTGATGACCTGCAGACGGGTTCGGTGGCAAGTGACCAGTTTGTTTATTTTGATCCAGATCGGCCGGAAGTACGTCAGTATGACATAGGAAATGACATTGGTGCTTCAGTAGCATTGGTAGATATTACTGTTAATACTAAACGAATGTCTGATGCAAATTATAGTTCTCTTGTACAGTCGCTAAATAGAAACAAGAGTTCTACGACATGTTCTGCAAAGTGTCAAATGAAACCTGGAGCCTTTGCATGCATTTCTATCTGGTGGTGCAGGTGTTGGAAAATCAGTAGTTGTGTCAGCTTTACATGAAGCTTTGTTGCGACATTTGTCTTCTTCGGCAGATGACAATCCTGATGTATGCAAAGTACTTTTGTGTGCACCTACTGGAAAAGCTGCTTTTCACATAAGTGGGATGACTACCCACTCAGCATTTTGTATCCCGGCTAGTAAAGGCTACTCCATCAAACCATTAGATAGTGACACAATGAACACCTTGCGAACCATATACAGAGATCTTCCTGTTGTAATGATTGACGAAATGTCAATGGTTGGAAACAACATGATGATGCTAATCAATCACAGGCTTCAACAAATTAAAGGTTCAATTTTATTTTTTGGCGGTGTTCACATGATTCTGATTGGCGACCCGTTTCAATTGAATAGTGATATATAGGGTCCTATAGAAACCACAGCGTCCGAACGCAATGGCATCGTTGGTCCGCACTGTACTGCAAACAAGGACTTGAAAATACAATGAAAGAGTAAAAAAACAACAGAAAGGGTGGTGAAGACAGGGTTACTGACTTGGAACGGTCAGTAGGCAATAAGGCCTACTGGTTAGCTTGAATCGATTTTATATGCGCACAATCCTTTCAAAGATCGAGTATTCAAAAATACAAGTTTTGCCAGAGTGTCTTGAATTTGATATAGTGGAAAATAACATAAAGCAAGAACTTGTTCATTTGGTAACCTAGTCAATTCTTGTTTGACTTTTTCAGACACTGATATCTTTGTTTCATTTAGATTCAAAATATTGAGACCCTGTAGTGTTTTTGCTCTGCTAATGGCAACGTAGTGTGCATGAGAAAAGACTCGTGTACCAGACAAGTCAATAACAACTTCATTCAAAGTGTCACCCTGTGATTTATGTATGGTATTGGCTGCAGATTGGCGAAGTGGGAATTGTCTTTCTGAAGTAAACGAAGTTTCTTTCGATATCAAAAATGGGTGTCCAAGAAGGATCAATATACCAATATAATATAAATGTCTGTATTCAGCACGCCATTCAGAACCTACGTTTTAGTCATATAATTATGCCCAAACAATACTTGGTCTATTTGTATTTTGTGGTTTGCTTTCTATGAATGTAATACAACAACTTGAACCATTGGCTAATCCATCATTAACATCAAGATTTGCACATAGATCATACATCATTCCAACAGCTATACCTAGTTTTTTTTGCAAACCAGCCGTTTTTGAGGCAACCTAGAAATTAGTTGCTCTTATACAGATTTAGTATCATCTCCTATTACAGCATCCAAAAATGAGATATAGGGTCCTATAGAAACCACAGCGTCCGAGCGCAAAGGCATCATTGTCCGCACTGTACTGCAAACAAGGACTTGAAAATACAATGAAAGAGACAAAAAACAACAGAAAGGGTAGTAAAGACAGGGTCACCGACCAAATGGTGAGGATGCATATAGCATTAGACATGTCCATCCATCTGTTCGTCCTCAAAAGCTTGTGTGTTTATCTCCTCTCACAGTTTTCAATCGATTGTTTCGAAACTTTACAGGATGCTTACCTATCAAGACGTGCATATCATTTCGCCAACAAAATCAACTTTGTGTTGGCAAAGTCAAGGTCCCTTTTTCTTAAGATTTGATGTTTTGTACGGATTGTATTTAATTGGGGCATCCATGTCCCATGGACACATTCCTAATTTAAACTGTATGCTGCATAATTGAATTTATATTTGTGTGATGCTAGAAATGAAGGTTATTGTTATAAAGGTCATTAGTGCATTATAAAATATCTTAACTGTAAAAGGTAAAAATATGAGTTCCCATTTTTCTTACATATTCTGTCATAAGTTTAAATCTATCATTTGCACTATATCATCAATAATTATTAATATGCTCCCCTTGTGTTTGCCAGTTTAGAATACAACCACTGCAAATCCCGCTAGAGGGAGAGGGGTAGAACCCTACCTTCGTATTCATTTTGTCATTTTTTTATCATGCTCGTTCAAGGTTTTCTTCATGACACCGCATATGCAAATGTGGAAACGTGGCTCCATCGTAATTGGAGTGTCTACATTAGAATTTGCAGCAACTCTGCAGGTTAGAAGGTTCTAGGCCCATTCTCCATATTTTTTATCTAGATGTAAATGCAGGATGTGCCTGGCATGTTCATCCCTGTTTGTCACCATATAACCTTTCTTGTGTTGGTACGCCATAAAAACCCAATTCAATTCAATTATTACAAATTTTAAATAAACCCTATTAGTCAAATATCAGTCATGATTTTAACTTAAATCTGCATGCATATATTTAAATAACATGTAAAAAATAAAAAAGAGAATTTAATTATACCTCAGCTTTCACAAAGTAAAATGGGGCCTTATTGATCACATGGTCCGTAAATTCACAAAGTGAAGTGAGGCCTTATTGATCACATGGTCCGTAAAGTTGCGTCACGTAACACATTTTTGTCGTGCGCGTCCTGTCATGTCGCGTCCCGTAACGACCATTTCTCAAACTGTTTAGAATGGGATGTTCCCAAACTTCATATACACATAACAACTAATGACTTTATGTGCCTCTACATCAGCCATTGTTGGTTGCCTAATTTATTACCAAATTATGGCCCTTTGAATTTGTTTTAAGCGAGAGTATTCATCACCTTCAGTGATAGTTCTAGTTTTATCTTAGATATTCTGCTGTAGAGTTAAACTATATATTATCAGGGCAATATCATCAGCAATTAATAATATGCCAAATAAGATTGTTTTGAACTTTTCTAATAATACGTGGTAACATCCACATCCCATTCATATTCATTTTGTCATTTTTTATCCTGCTCATTCAAGGTCTTTACCGTGACACCGCGTATGCAAACGTGGAAATGTGGCTCCATCGTAAATGGAGTGTCTATTATAGAATTTGCAGCAACTCTGCAGTTCTGCAGGTAAGAAGATTCTAGGCCCATTCTACATATCTTATCTTGATGTAAATTGAGGATGAGCCTGGCATTTTCATTTCTGTTAGGCGCCACATATAACCTTTCATGTGTTGGTGCATATTAAAACCCAATTCAATTCAATTCAACTTGAATAGAAACGGAGTTCGATCACGAACTATAGTAACCGTAGTTTAACTATGGTCAGATCGAATACGCAATGGTTTAACCAGAACGACGTCATCAGTCCACGGCAAGGGGATGGTTGCTCTGGTTCAAACATGGCGGTTTCGCAAATTTGAAACTAACTTTGTTGTATCTTCGGCATGTCTAGACATTTGACTTGAGTTATAAACGTGTTATTTGTGTGTAGTCACTTACTCGATACATATATACAATTGCAACAACAATTAACTAGTTTACAGCAAATTATTTGAGAAATTAATTGCGTTGCCGGTGTCAGGGTAAAAAAAGTATGGTTTAAATGCATCATGTATCAGCATAGTCTAAAACCTGGGATGGAATAGAATTGGAATGGAATGAGCTTTTGATTCCACAATCCATTCCATTCTAGTCCAACGCTCCCATTCCATATGTTAGTCTGTGACACATGTACTGAGCATAGAATCAAATATGGAATGAATCCGGAAGAAAACTGGAACAATGAAAAAGTGTGAAATATGCTTATTTTACCATATAAGGGTATCATGCAAGCATGGGAACACAATGTAATATATCTGACATGTTCTAATCTATTGGTATTATAACCTCTAACCACACACACACACACACACACACACACACAGACTGGCACATACGCGCGCACACGCGCTCGCGCGCACACACATTGACATATGTTCATGACGGACACATACACAAACTAACAAAAACAGTGCACATTATCATAGCATTGTAGTGTAATAGGACTCAGTTGGGGTGTATGTAAATAGATAGGTTTATAGGCGCGTTACTACTGTCTCGCCAAAGAGCTAGCTTTTATGGTGATATCGGTAGAGTGCCCGCTTCACATGCAATCGTTACGAGTTCAAACCCCACTAAGTGTACTACTTTTTTCTCGTCCGTTTACAGTAGTTTGGTCGATGAAATTGCCTTTGAAGAATGCATAGTATTAAATCTGTTAATTCAGTACAGACAAAGGGACGGAGCTTTACCATACTCTAACGTCCGATAAATTTATGAAAGTTAGAGTACGGACAGCACGCGCGGACAAGGTCACTAAGTATACCATACTAAAACAAAAATATAGAGTCTGTCTCAGCTCGTTGGTTCCTAACCAAGTTTCTTTTGTGTGTTTAGCGTCATTGGGCTAGTAAGTTTTTGAATGTCTGGGGCAAAAAAAACAAAAACAGTGTAAACCTTCATATGAAAACCATCGAAAACGCATTTCCGCTACAACTGCATAAATTCCTAATTGGAATAAACAAAATCGTTCTACATGAATATCCTTATAACTTGTTTTGTTGTTTGAATATGGTTTCAGTTGAAAAAAATACAAAGAATGATGAAAAATACAGTTTTTTTGTTGCTGGTTTTTTTCCCTCGAGTCTTCGTTTGTTTTTTCCTGCCTGGTAGGTAGGTGAAAAAGCAATGTGAAAGCTAAAGATAGAAAAAAAACTCGGTATGGCCTTATTTAAAAACCTCGATGGGCCAAGCCCATCTCGGAGTTGTATAAAAGTCAACTGGTAACCAACTCGCTGAAACTAGTCTCTATATATCACATATGTGTTCATGTGCCTGTAGTTATTCTAGTTTTAGTTGTTAATTTTTGATTGACATATATCTATATGATAAAGTAAACATATTCCAGGTTTTACACTATGCCGCGTGTTAGTGATCAAAGTCACTCAGTGTCATCGTGTCATTTATAATACTGACTAGTTATTCATTTATTTTTGTTTACTCATATTTATTTTTTAAATTGAAGTTGTGCACGTCTAAAGCAATATACATGCCTGTGTTATTTCTCATACTGATTCTCAACATGTTTTGCATTTTGTTTTGGCAAGGCACAGAAGATAACGGATAGCATGGATTGCACAATTTTTATTATTATACCTCACGTTTACACTCCTGTATAAATTGCCCATACCCTTAGCGTGAAGCAGTTTTTAATGTTCACCGGTAAACAATTTTTACTGTTACACGATTGTGACGTCACGGGAAGTACAACAATAGGTTTTGGGTTTTTCCAATAACGACACGCTTTGGTAATTGGAAATCGGTGGACGCTTATTAAAATACAGTTGAAGTTTTGTCAATCGTAAGACGATTGGTTTACCAAACGACAATAAAAAAATGTGGCGAGCAGATTTGTTACTTTAAATCAAAACTGGTATACAAATATAAATAAATAAAAAGTATTGGTATTGTTTTCCCCTCATGTATTTAAATTTTAATCAAAACATTTGTTCGGTATAATAAAATAAATATTGCATCCCAGTGAGGGTGACAGTGGATATTGTCAACCTTCGGAAAAAATAATGTCAACCTCGTCTTCGCCTCGGTTGATATTATTTTCCTCAGGTTGACAATATCCACTGTCACCCTAACTGGGGTGCAATATTTATATAATATTATTTACCATCTGAATCCATAATGTTACTTGCATTTTGTTTTGGCAAGGCACAGAAGAAAACAGATAAAACAATTTTTAATATCTAATAGTGTAGCTATTGAATTACCAATATGCTTCAATTGTACAACTTGATTATGACGATTTAATCTATTTTATCAATGTAAATGGAGTTTATGCAACATAATATGCAACTCTGCAGTTCTGCATTTGAGAAAATTCTAGGTACAATTTGGATATATATTTTTAACTTTAAAAGGATAGAGCACTCAGAGTGTTCGTTCTTAATGCCACCACATGACCTTTTTGTGTTGGTGAGCAGGAAAATCAAATCCAACTCTTATCTGTTTTGGGAATGTTTTGAGTAAAATAAAAAGTTGAATGTACTGTTAATCAATCCTGCATATTATGTTCATTATAAAGTATATATATACTTTTTTTAGGGTTTCCTCTTTTCATTTCCTGGGTAAGAATAGTGCAACTGCCTATCCAGGCAAAGATGTAAAACCACCCCAAATCATGTTCACTTTGTCATTTTTGTCATGTTCATTAAAGGTCTTCATTATACCTGTATCGTTTCAGATGCATCATTGTTCCAGAAATGGTTCTATGCCCATTCTGCATATCTTTATCTCGATATAAATTGTCGGTGGGCCTCACATGTTCATCCCTGTTGGCATCAAAACAACAACAATATATTCTGTACATCATCATAATTACCTTTTTAATTCTCTGCTCATGTGGATAAAACGAATATATCATTTGACCCATAGAAAGCTTTAAGAAAACAATGTCTTTTAATATATATAAGTGTATGACCTTAATAATATATGTGCATTCTTTTGGGTACATTTCAAGGAGTCACAAAAACATCAACTCAGTGTTTCATTTGTGCCTTTTTATATGAAGAACTTTGTCATATAGAAAACTGTTACGCATCATGAAAAATTAGGTTTGAAAATTCATCATTTTCTCATGAGTAGAATAAAACAGGAGAGGGCTAGACCTCAATTAATGTTCATTGTCTTTTTTTGTCATGCTCATTAAAGGTTTTCATCATGACCCTGCATGGGAACGTGGCTGCATCGTAAATGTAGTCTAGAATGTTCAACAACTCTGCAGTTCATATTTTATCTCGATGTAAATGGAGGATGAGTGTGGCATGTTCATCCCTGTTTGGCGCCATACAACCTTTCTTGTGGACCCAATTCAGTTCAATTCAACTAATGAGTGATGGCAGAAAAACATGCCTCCAACATCAATGTCGTATTTACAACACAATTATATATTTAAATATATAAAGGGTGGTTTGCAATGTCATTTTCTGTCAATGCCATTCATTTGACATTTTCTGATGGTGTACGAGGGTGCTTCAAAAAGTTCTGTCACTAGGCATATATCCTTTGAACTGGATATTACACTGAGATAAAGTAGTGTATTTATAGTACTATTGGGTTCGTTCTCTTAAATTCCACAACAAAAATGAAAAAAATCCGGTTATTTATACCCCTGAATTACCTCCCCCTACCACACATTTTGGATACTAGCATCTCTGAAAATGTCCTTGTTACAAAACGTTGTAAAAATTATTTGAATAAATCTATGCTTTTAAATTTTCTTGTACGCCATCTGTTGTTATTCGCCCATAATTCATGAAAATGATTGTTGAGAATTTGGAAAGGTCTTGCTGCAAACCAGATATGAGTGAATGCATATCCCTTAATTTTAGCAGAAATAACACTGATTTTCTTCATTTTGTTTACGGAAATGCTATAATATCTTTTAATTGTCGTAATTATTCTCATAGTATTAATATGTTTTCATATTATATTACAAATCCTAGTCCTTCAGTGTTTAAATTTCATATTCAACACATTATTGTAAAATTTTGTGCAATGTTTAGTGAAAATATTGATCATCCAAAAACGCTATTTCAGAAGACTGCCCTTCCATTTAATGACCATTTATCACTAAATTAGTTTTACACGTTAGCTTAAAATGTTAATTTCTAAGACAATGCCTTTTCATCTACCATGCTTAAATTCTAAATCGTGTAATGCACAGATATAACTGGTAATGTATGAGAAATTTCAAAGGTCTTCGACAAGTACTTAAAGAGGAACAGGCATTTAAAAAATTAACAATTAACATACCTGAAAAAACTCAGGACGAAAATGCCTCGGTATGTATAAATGATGTGTATTAAATGTTCCATAACTTTCGTCACACAAAAGATACAGCATTCATTCTCGTTCATTTGGTACCAAACAGCAACACTCACAATGAGCACACAATTGTTAAAACGCGTTAGTGACAGAACTTATTGAATAACCTCTCGTACTGTAAAACCTATTTCTACTTGATTAATTAGCATGTAGTCATGTACCATTAATTGTGATACTGTTAACTGATATTATATTACAGTTGTTCGTTTATAGCTGTACTGGCCGAAGGCCGAAGGCCAGCAGAGCTTATGGGATGACGAGTTGTCCGTCGTCCGTCGTCAATCCGTCTGACAGTTAACTTTTGCCTTGTGAACATTCTAGGGCCTTCATTATTAATCGGATCTTTACGAAACTTTGACAGTGTCTTTATATCAATGAAAGCTCGGACAAGTTCAAAAACTCTTGCACCTTCATTTATTATTTGATCTTTACCAAACTTGCACATATTGTTAATATCAATGAAAGCTCGGAGAAGTTCGAAAATCAGCCAAATCGGATCAGTACCACTGGAGTTATGGCCCTTGTTTTGCTGAAAAATGCCATATTCTGCCCCGTGAACACTCTAGCACCTTCATTTATTACTTGATCTTTACCAAACTTACAAAGATTGTTAATATCAATGAAAGCTCGGACGAGTTCGAAAACCAGCTAAATGTGATTAGTAACAGCAGAAACCACAAGGCACAGAGCTTTCATGTATTACATGTAGCATCAGGTTTATTATTTTGCATTTGCTATAAGCTTATGGTCCTCTACCAAGGTTCAAATGGTGATCCTGATGTCAAATGTGGCCCCGCCCCGGCGGTCACAGTTTTACATAGATTTGTATAGGGGAAAAAAATCTTCTTCTCTGAAACTACAAGAGCTAGAGGTTTAATATTTTGCATTTACTATAAGATTATGGTCCTTTACCATGTTTGTTCATGGTAACCATGGTGTCACATTTAGCCCCGGGGTCAAAGTTTTACATAAGCTTGTATAGGGTAAAACTGAAAAAAATCTTCTTCTCTGGAACTGAAAGAGCCAGAGGTTTAATATTTTGCTTTGCTATAAGCTGTATGGTCCTCTACCAAGTTTGTTCAAATGGTAACCATGGGGTTACATTTGGCCCCGCCCCGGGGGTCACAGTTTTACATAGGCTTGTATAGGGGAAAACTGAAAATAATCTTCTTCTCTGGAATTGCATGAGCCAGAGGTTTAATATGTTGCTATGCTATTAGCTTATGGTCCTCTATCAAGTTTGTTCAAATGGTGACCCTGGTGTCAAAGTTGGCCCCGGGGGTCACAGTTTTATATAGTCTTATATAGGAAAAAAATAATCTTCCCTAAAACTGCAAGAGCCAAAAGTTTAATATTTTGCAATTACTATAAGATTATAGTCCTTTACCAAGTTTGTTCAAATGGTGACCGTGGGGTGACAGTTTTACATAGACTTGTATAGGGAAAAACATAAAAAAAAATCTTCTCTGAAACTGCCAGAACCAGAGGTTTAATATTTTGCATTTGCCATAAGCTTATGGTCCTCTACCAAGTTTGTTCAAATGGTGACCCTGGTGTCACATTTGGCCCCGCTCCGGTGGTCACAATTTTATATAGACTTATATAGGAAAACAATTAAAAAATCTTCCCTAAAACTGCAAGAGCCAGAAGTTTAATATTTTGCATTTACTATAAGAGTATAGTCCTTTATCAAGTTTGTTCAAATGGTGACCGTGGGGTGACAGTTTTACATAGACTTGTATAGAGAAAAACATAAAAAAAAAATCTACTTCTCTGAAACTGCAAGAGCCAGAGGTTTAATATTTTGCATTTGCTATAAGCTTATGGTCCTCTACCAAGTTTGTTCAAATGGTGACCCTGTGGTCAACTTTGGGCCCGCTTCGGGGATCACAGTTTTACATAGACTTATAATGGAAAAACATTAAAGTCTTCTCTGGAACTACAAGAGCCAGAGGTTTAATATTTTGCATTTACTATACTCTTATGGTCCTTTACCAAGTTTGTTCAAGTGGTGACCCTGGGGTCACATGTTTTACATAGACTTATATAGGAAAAAAACTTAAAACATCTTCTTCTCTGAAACCACAAGGCACACAGCTCTCATATATTACATTTAGCACTGGGGTCACATTTGGCCCTGTCCCCGGGGTCACATGTTTTACATAGACATATCATGTAAATAGGGACAAACTTCAAAAAAAAAAATCTTCTCTCAAATTACAAGAGCCAGAGGTTTGATATTTTGTATTTACCATCAGCTTATGGTTCTCTGCCAAGTTTGTTCAAATGGTGATCCTGGAGTCAAATTTGGCACTGTCCCCGGGTTATACATAGACTTATATAGGGACAAACTTAAAACATTTCTTCTCTGAAATTACAAGAGCCAACGGATTAATATTTTGTATTTGCAATCAACTTTTGGTCATCTACCAAGTTTGTTCAAATGGTGAAGTCAAATTTGCTTATAATTACGCATGGTAGCAGTGATCAGTTTATTTGTGTTGTGATGCACACGCTAACGCACACGCAACCCTTACATGTGAACAATTGTATTTCTGTGCTGATGTGTCAAGGATTTGTCCAGAACAAAGCGAGGTCGTTCACCTTGATTTAAAATGTTTTATAGGAAGAACTGATGGTAAAATTTGAAAAGAAAGTGTCTGGTAAGAAAAAAACGGTCGTGCCATGTTGACGTATTCGTGACAAGAGTTTTTTATTTATTTTATTAATATTGTTTTAACACACGTGACTTGATCTGTTATTATGTTAAACTTTGTTCCCAGTTCTACCCAGATATCATGCTATTATAGCATCTGTTTTGACAGTTGTGGAAAACATGGGATTGTCACATGGTAAAAAAGACAGATAGAGATTGGTTAGAAAGATAGGGATGTGACATAAGTAAACTACACGTAAACTACTCTGTGAAATTACCGAGTGGTGTTGCTGTGTATGTTCCTTTCAATGTTGAACATATATCTTTACATACACTACTATTTGCAAGACATTTGCGTCAACTCTCGTACAGGTCATGGGTATGTCTAATGTTCATTTTTGAGTGTTATCAGTAACATTAACCATTAACCTATTTAGGTTATATCGCACTGTTAGTTGGAATAAGAAGAAATGAATGGTAAATAAATAAATAATAAACAAATAATAAAATAAAAATTATGAAAATGAAGGCACAGATGGTTGGAGGGAGAATGGGTTGATAATTAAGATGTGCAGACCTATGCACTATTTATTAAAAAATATTAAAAATACAGAAAACTGTGGGGAGGGGAGAGGGGGAACGTTGAGGGAACTGAATGGTTGCGGACCATCCCGGTGATGACTGAGATGAGCAGGTATGCTTTTTGTGGTGATGATGAACATTTATGTAATTGAGAAGGAAACAAGTAATATCATGGTTTTAACCACTGGGTTGGTGTTGGATGGTTGGATGGGTAAGGGACCGAGGATTGTGATGGTCAAAATGCACAATAATTCTTTGTTAGAAAACTAACTATGTACACATATGTCCATCACACAACAATATACACCAAGCCCTTACACAATTATTATACTATATACACAGATGTCCATCACACAATAACATACATCAAGCCTTTAAACAATATTAGGTAAATAGCATACACCAAGCTCTTACACAATACTACATACACAGATGTCCATCGCATAACAGAATACCCCAAGCCCTTGCACATTACTAGATATACAGATGTCCGTCACACAACAACACACAACAAGCTCTTACAAAATACTAGATAAACAGATGTCAGTCACACAACATACACCAGGCCCTTACACAATACTAGATACACAGATGTCCATCACAAAACAACAAACACCAAGCTCTTACATAATACTAGGTACACAGATGTCCGTCACACAACAACATACACCAAGCTCTTACACAATACTAGATACACAGATGTCCGTCACACAACAATGTACACCAAGCTCTTACACAATACTAGATACACAGATGTCCGTCACACAACAACATACACCGAGCTCTTACACACTACTCAGATGACCGTCACACAACAACATACACCAAACTCTTACACAATACTAGATACACAGATGTACATCACACAAAAACATACACCAAGCCCTTACACAAAGCTAGATACACAGATGCCCGCCACACAACAACATACACCAAGCCCTTACACAATACTATATACAGAGATGCCCGTCACACAACAGCATACACCAAGCCCTTACACAATAATAAATACACAGATGTCCGTCACACAACAACATACACTAAACTCTTACACAATACTAGATACACAGATGCCCGTCACACAAAAACATACACCCAGCTCTTACAGAATACTAGGTAACAGATGCCCGTCACACAACAACATATACCAAGCCCTTACACAATACTAGGTACACAGATGCCCGTTACTAAAAACATACACCAAGCTCTTACATAATGCTATGTACACAGATGTCCGTCACACAACAACATACACCAAGCTCTTACGCAATACTAGGTACACAGATGCCCGTCACACAACAACATACACCAAGCTCTTACACAATACTAGGTACACATATGTCCGTCACACAACAACATACACCAAGCCCTTACACAATACTAGGTACACAGATGTCCGTCACACAACAACATACACCAAACTCTTACACAATACTAGATACACAGATGCCCATCACATAAAAAACATACACCAAGCCCTTGCACAATACTAGATACACAGATGCCCGCCACATAACAACATACACCAAGCCCTTACAAAATACTACATACAGAAATGCCCGTCACACAAAAGCATACACCAAGTCCTTACACATGTGCATTTTCTAAGTTGTCCTGTGCATTTCGTAAGTTGTTATGTGCATATTGTAAGTTGGTATGTGCATTTTCTAAGTTGTCCTGTGCTTTTCGTAAGCTATTATGTGCATTTTGTAAGCTGGTATGTGCATTTTCTAAGTTGTCCTGTGCATTTCGTAAGTCGTTATGTGCGTTTTGTAAGTTGTTATGTGCATTTTCGAAGTTGTCTTGTGCATTTCCTAAGTTGTTATGTGCATTTCGTAAGTTGTGAAGTGCATTGTTGAAGTTGTGATGTGCATTGTTTAAGTTGTTCTGTGCATTGTTTAAGTTGTCATGTGCATATTCTAAGTTGTTATGTGCATTTTCTAAGTTGTTATGTGCATTTTCTAAGTCGTTATGTGCTTTTCGTAAGTTGTTATGTGCATATTCTAAGTTGTCTTGTACATTTTGTAAGTTGTTATGTGCATTTTCTAAGTTGTCCTGTGCATTTCGTAAGTTATTATGTGCATTTTGTAAGTTGTTATGTGCATTGTTTAAGTTGTTCTGTGCATTGTTTAAGTTGTCATGGGCATTTCGTTAGTTGTGATGTGCATTGTTTAAGTTGTCATGTGCATTGTTTAAGTTGATCTGTGCATTGTTTAAGTTGTCATGTGCATTTTCTAAGTTGTTATGTGCATTTTCTAAGTTGTTATGTGCTTTTCGTAAGTTGTTATGTGCATATTCTAAGTTGTCTTGTGCATTTTCTAAGTTGTTATGTACGTTTCGTAAGTTGTTATGTACATTTAATAAGTTGTTATGTGCATTCGTTAGTTGTCTTGTGCAAACTACAAGTCGTCGTTTAGTAGACTTTTTATCGGAATAGATTTTGAATGAAACACCGGTAGAAATGGCGGCTCCAGGAGCGAACGCTATGCTCTGCATACTTTAACAAAATTGGGTTAGGGACATTATACAATAAATTCTTAGAACAGAAAATTGATTTCAAAATGTGTAAGGGATTGTCTGACGTGGAGTTAATAAATATTGGGTCTGAAAACAATAGATCGGGTCACAGGTGGCAGTATCTTGAGGTGTGGTAAAGGTGGCCGTGGGTACGGAAGATAAGGGGCGGGACCGGGAGACAAGGGTGGGGGTCGGAAAACAAGAGGACGGGAGTCGGGAGAGAAAGGGGCGTGAGGTTTTTAAAATAGCAAGTTTGTAAAAAAAATAATGATGAAGAATTATCATAGTTTGAGAGTCGTTTTGGGTAAAACAGTCTATATCCTATCAAAATCCTTACTTGACCATTATCTTGTCTGCCGTACACGTTCTGTCTCCACGATAGATACGTTTATGGATTTCGTCCCTTGTTTATCAGTACTCTGAGAGAGAAGAGAGAAAAGGGGACGGAGAAAGAAGATAAGGGAGGGAGAAGGGAGAAATCACAGGGGGTCGGCACGGTGTTGGGATGGTGTTTAAATGGTTTGGTATAGAGTCCTAAAACCCCAAATATCGAAAACCCATATAACTAAGTATACATATTAACAAGGGGTCCGGCTCCCAAAATGCTGTGCAAAACATATGTAACTGGCCAGAAAATAAAGGATTAACATGATAATCCATTCACATAGGGCTCTATTTCAAGCTATAAAACGTGTGTATCTAAAAATCATATTCATTTGTTCATAACATGTACCACCTTTTTACACCAGACCACCGAAACGACTAATTTACACCAATATATCTAAGTAGGAAGAGATCGCGTAACACCATGCCACCTCACTAAAACGAGCTTCCCGAGAAGGCAGCATGCAAAAACGCTTCAGCCGATTGAAAACAAACATACAATGTTTCACAACCTTTGTGCTTCAACTCGTGAAAGTCCAACTGTTCTATAGCGAGTCATTTTTTTATTTTACCGAACGAAATCCCAAGGCCACTGCCATATTGTTGTTGTTGTTATTTAAACTAGATCATCTAGACGTTTATTCATTTTCTTCACAAATGAACAAACGTCTAGATGATCTAGTATGGAAAAACAACAACAACAGCAATATGGTAGCAGACATCGTAGAAATTCGTTTGTGACAATCAAAAAATGTCTCGCTATAGAACAGATGGACTTTCACTAGTTGAAGAACAAAGGTTTGTGAAACATGTAATGATTATCTTAAGTCGGCTGTTGCGTTTTTGACTGCACCGTTAGCGGGAAGCTCGTTTTAGTGAGGTGGCGTGATGTTACGCGATCTCTTCCTTCTTAGATATTTTGGTGTAAATTAGTCATTTCGGTTGTCTGGTGTCAAAAGGTGGTACATGTTACGAACAAAGGAATATGGTTTTTAGATACATATGTGTTATTGCTTGAAATAGAGCTCTATGTGAATAGCTTATCATGTTAATCCTTTATTTTCTGGCCAGTTACACATGTTCTCTGCACGGAATAGCATTTTGGGAGCCGGACCCCTTGTTAATATGTATACTTAGTAATATGGGTTTTCGATATTTGGGATTTTAGGACTCTATACCAAACCATTTAAACACCATCCCAACACCGTGCCGACCCCCTGTGGGAGAAATGGGGGAGGTAGGAGGGAGAAGACGACCTCACGTAGCCCCTTCCCATCAGTGTTGGGAACTAACAAATAATAATGATAATAAATTGAAAAATATATTTAAATAAAAGTAATATTAACGTGCTATTTGTTGAAAACAAACATATTTTAAGTTTTCCTGAAAAAGTCCCAGAGTATTTAAAATATGTTTGTTTTCAACAAGTAACACGTGAAGTCCAGACTATATTGAACCTATACCTTTAGGACGTCCTATTGGTTAAAAGATGGAGGGCTATTAAACCTTAGGACTACACACAAAGACAAACAAATAACACGTTTTTTTTTAGTTGTTTTTTTTCAGACAAAGATTTATTAACTCCACGTCAGACAATCCCTTACACATTTTGAAATCAGTTTTTTGTTCTAAGAATTTATCGTATAAGGTACCTAGCCCAATTTATTTTATCTAGGCAGAGCATAGCGTCCGCTCCTGGAGTCGCCATTTCTACCGGTGTTTCCTTCAAAAGTTATTCCGATAAAAAGTCTACTTAACGACGACTTGTAGTTTGCACAAGACAACTTACGAAATGTACATAACAACTTATGAAATGCACATGACAACTTAGAAAATGCACATAACAACTTAGAAAATGCACAAGACAACTTAGAATATGCACATAACAACCTACGAAATGCACATAAGAACTTACGAAATGCACATAACAACTTAGAAAATGCAAAAGACAACTTAGAATATGCACATAACAACCTAAGAAATGCACATAACAACTTACTAAATGTACATAACAGCTTACGAAACGCACATAACAACTTAGAAAATGCACAAGACAACTTAAAATATGCACATAACAACCTACAAAATGCACATAACAACTTACTTAATGTACATAACAACTTGGAAAATGCACATAACAACTTACGAAATGCACATAACAACCTAGAAAATGCAAAAGACAACTTAGAATATGCACATAACAACCTACGAAATGCACATAACAACTTAGAAAATGCACATAACAACTTGGTAAATGCACATGACAACTTAGAAAATGCACAAGATAACTTAGAAAATGCACAAGACAACTTAGAAAATGCACATGACAACTTACTAAATGCACATAACAACTTACTAATGCACATAACAACTTAGAAAATGCACAGGACAACTTAGGAAGCGTACTGCACAAAATGCAAAAGGCCAACAGAAGGCAGCCGAGGCTTTCCATACACCAGTATGTTAATTTCGTGATAAACACATTGTGACTACAATTCTTTATTTCAGGATGTTAACCTGGATGGATGGAAGCTGACTAGAATCGTAGACGGAAAGAGAGACTACACGTACAACTTTAGGAACTTCACATTAAAGTCTGGCGAAAAAGTCAAGGTGAGTTGGTAGTCTTCACATTACAGTCGAGCAAGGAAGTCAAGGTGAGTTGGTAGTCTTCATATTATAGACGGGCAAGGAAGTCAAGGTGAGTTGGTAGTCTTCACATTACAGTCGGGCAAGGAAGTCAAGGTGAGTTGGTAGTCTTCACATTACAGTCGGGCAAGGACGTCAAGGTGAGTTAGTAGTATTTATATTAAAGTAGGGCAATAAAGTCAAGGTGAGTTGGTAGTCTTCACATTACAGTCGGGCAAGGAAGTCAAGGTGAGTTAGCAATATTCATATTAAAATCTGGCAATAAAGTCAATGTGAGTTGGTAGTCTTCACATTACAGTCGGGCAAGAAAGTCAAGGTGAGTTGGTAGTCTTCACATTACAGTCGGGCAAGGACGTCAAGGTGAGTTAGTAGTATTTATATTAAAGTAGGGCAATAAAGTCAAGGTGAGTTGGTAGTCTTCACATTACAGTCGGGCAAGGAAGTCAAGGTGAGTTAGCAATATTCATATTAAAATCTGGCAATAAAGTCAAGGTGAGTTGGTAGTCTTCACATTACAGTCGGGCAAGAAAGTCAAAGTGAGTTGGTAGTCTTCACATTACAGTCGGGCAAGAAAGTCAAGGTGAGTTCGTAGTCTTCACATTACAGTCGGGCAAGAAAGTCAAGGTGAGTTGGTAGTCTTCACATTACAGTCGGGCAAGAAAGTCAAGGTGAGTTGGTAGTCTTCACATTACAGTCGGGCAATAAAGTCAAGGTGAGTTGGTAGTCTTCACATTACAGTCGGGCAAGAAAGTCAAGGTGAGTTGGTAGTCTTCACATTACAGTCGGGCAAGGACGTCAAGGTGAGTTAGTAGTATTTATATTAAAGTAGGGCAATAAAGTCAAGGTGAGTTGGTAGTCTTCACATTACAGTCGGGCAAGGAAGTCAAGGTGAGTTAGCAATATTCATATTAAAATCTCGCAATAAAGTCAAGGTGAGTTGGTAGTCTTCACATTTCAGTCGGGCAAGAAAGTCAAGGTGAGTTGGTAGTCTTCACATTACAGTCGGGCAAGAAAGTCAAGGTGAGTTGGTAGTCTTCACATTACAGTCGGGCAAGAAAGTCAAGTTGAGTTGGTAGTCTTCACATTACAGTCGGGCAAGAAAGTCAAGGTGAGTTGGTAGTCTTCACATTACAGTCGGGCAAGGACGTCAAGGTGAGTTAGTAGTATTTATATTAAAGTAGGGCAATAAAGTCAAGGTGAGTTGGTAGTCTTCACATTACAGTCGGGCAAGGAAGTCAAGGTGAGTTAGCAATATTCATATTAAAATCTGGCAATAAAGTCAAGGTGAGTTGGTTGTCTTCACATTACAGTCGGGCAAGAAAGTCAAGGTGAGTTGGTAGTCTTCACATTACAGTCGGGCAAGAAAGTCAAGGTGAGTTCGTAGTCTTCACATTACAGTCGGGCAAGAAAGTCAAGGTGAGTTGGTAGTCTTCACATTACAGTCGGGCAAGAAAGTCAAGGTGAGTTGGTAGTCTTCATATAAAAGTAGGGCAAATAAGTCAAGATGAGTTAGTAGTATTCACCTTTAGTCTTGCCAAATAACTCAGGATGAGTAGGTAGCCAGAAAAGTTATCGTGGATTGTGGGTTGGTAGCCTTCGTACTGACGTCGATAATGTTTAGAAGTAATGCACAGTACCGAGCTGTTAATCAAGCTGTGACCTAATCACCATATCATTCTGTACATGTAAAATACAATGGAGCACATGGTCGATGTTTGTGAGCACTTGGTGCATGAATAATAGACGACTGAGCTTGGAACTGAATGTCGGAACTTTGCATTGAAACATATTCTATAACAGTTATATCCTTTTTTGTTTGGTGATATCCAACACTTGGCGATATACATATCATGGGGACATCAAACGGAATACATTGCAAAAAAGAATGCATGAATAAACAAGCCAGTGTTCATGTACTTCCATCACTGATATCATCATTGTCACTATACAAACCAGTGTTCATATACTGCCATCACCGATATCGTCATTGTCACTATACAAACCAGTGTTCATATATTGCCATCACCGTTATCATCATTGTCACTATAAAATCCAGTGTTCATATACTGCCATCACCGATATCGTCATTGTCACTATACAAACTAGTCAGTGCTCATATACTGCCATCACCGATATCGTCATTGTCACTATACAAACCAGTGTGTATATACTACCGTCACCGATATCATCATTGTCACTATACAAACCAGTATAAATATATACTGCCATCACCGATATCATTATTGAAATACGTATGTGCATGACAAGCCTAGTGTTACAGTGGGGACAGTGGGTTGCCATGCCTAATCTATGATCTCCTAGTGGGCTATAGTGTTACAGTGGGGAGCCATGCCTAATACATGGCCTCCTTGTGGGCTATATTGTTACACTGGGATGTCATGCCTAATACATGGTCTCCTGATGGGCTATAGTGTAACAGTGGGGTGCCATTCCTAATCCATGGTTTCCTAGAGGGCTATAATGTTATAGTGGGGTGCCATGCCTACTACATGGTCTCACAGTGGGCTATAGTGTAACAGTGAGATGCCATACCTAATGCATGGTCTCCTGGTGGGATATAGTGTTACAGAGGGGTGCCATGCCTAATACACGGTCTCCAAGCGGGCTATAGTGTAACAGTGGGGTTCCATGCCTAATACATGGTCTCATAGTGGGCTATAGTGTAACAGTGTGGTGCCATGCCTAACACAGGGTCTCCTAGTAGGCTATAGTGATACAGTGGGATGCCATGCCCAGTACATGGTCTCCTGGTGGGCTATAGTGTTACAGTTGGGCGCCAGGCCTAATACATGGTCTAGTGTAACAGTGGGGTGCCATGTCTAATACATGGTCTCCTAGTGGGCTATATTGTTACAGTGGGGTGCCATGCCTAATACAAGGTCTCCTAGCGGACTATAGTGTAACAGTGGGGTGCCACGGCTTATACATGGGCTAGTGGGCTATAGTGTAACAGTGGGGTACCATGCCTAATACATGGTCGCCTAGTGGGCTATAGTGTTACAGTGGGGTGCCATGCCTAATACATGGTCTCCTAGTGGGCTATAGTGTAACAGTGGGGTGCTATGCCTAATACATGGTCTCCTAGCGGGTTATAGGGTAACAGTGGGTTGTTGTGCCTAATACATGGTCGCCTAGTGGGCTATAGTGTAACAGTGGGGTGTCATGGCTTATACATGGGCTCGTGGGCTATAGTGTAACGGCGGGGTGCCATGCAGAATACATGGTCTCCTAGTGGGCTATATTGTTACAGTGGGGTGCCATGCCTAATACATGGTCTCCTAGTGGACTATAGTGATACAATGTGCTGCCATGCCTAATACATGGTCTCCTGGTAGGCTATAGGGGGTAGTCCTCAGTTTGGCACAAATGTCCATGATGTAAATCAGAAAGAAATCAACTAAGCATCTTTTAGGTCCATGTACGGTATTGATAATAATTATGAAGTGCATGTTCGCTGTTGTTGTTTTTTTCAGTTTTGAGTACATATAACATGTATAAGTTTATTTTGAAATATTGGAATATGCCTTCTTTGGGGTTTTTAGAGGCTATACATAGAAAAATGCGAAACTATCAAAAACTTCCAAAAACTAGCGAAATTTGTTGATTTGGCCTCAGGGGTACATCAATTTGGAATTACTTCTTAAAAAGACAGTGAAGGTATGTGAAATTTAGCATTTCCTCATATGCAAGAGCATGATGATGAATGTAGAAATTACCCTGATATGCATGTTATAACATGTTTTTATTGTTATTTATTGACATTTGAAATATTGCTAAAATTGCATTTTAAGCTTGTTTCGGTCTTAAAGACATGAGGCAAAAGTTGCAAACAAAAATATTTTTTAACATGGGTAATTTAATGGTCTTCAAAGAAATGTATGATCCAATGATGGTGTGATTTTTTTTATCAAGGGTTCAAGCTACAGGCTTGTCATGGGTTTGATTGTTTAGTATTGAACATTAAACTGTGGAGTGCCCCCTATAGTGTTACAGTGGGGTGCCATGTCTAATACATGGTCTAGTGTTACAGTGGGGTGCCATGCCTAATACATGCTCTCCTAGCTGGCTATAGTGTAACAGTGGGGTGCCATGCCTAATGCATGGTCTCCTAGTGGGCTATAGTGTTACAGTGAGGTGCCATGCCTAATACATGGTCTCCTAGTGGACTATAGTGTAACAGTGGGGTGCCATGCCTAATACATGGTCTCCTAGCAGGTTATAGGGTAACAGTGGGGTGTTATGCCTAATACATGGTCGTCTAGTGGGCTAAAGTGTAACGGCGGGGTGCCATGCCGAATACAAGGTCTCCTAGTTGGCTATATTGTTACAGTGGGGTGCCATGCCTAATACATGGTCTCCTAGTGGACTATAGTGATACAATGTGCTGCCATGCCTAATACATGGTCTCCTGGTGGGCTATAGGGGGCATTCCTCAGTTTGGCACAAATGTCCATGGTGTAAATCAGAAAAATATCAACTAAGCATCTTTTAGGTCCATGGACGCTATTGATAATAATTATGAAGTGCATGTTCGCTCTTGTTTTATTTCAGTTTTGAGTACATATAAGTTTATTTTGAAATATTGGAATATGCCTTCTTTGGGTTTTTTAGAGGCTATAAATAGAAAAATGCGAAACGATCAAAAACTTCCAAAAACTAGCGAAATTGGTCGATTTGGCCTCAGGGGTACATCAATTTGGAATTACTTCTTAAAAAGCCAGTGAAGGTATGTGAAATTTAGCATTTCCTGATATGCAAGAGCATGATGATGAATGCAGAAATTACCCGGATTTGCATGTTATAACATGTTTTTATTGTTATTTATTGACATTTGAAATATTGCTAAAATTGCATTTTAAGCTTGTTTTGGTCTTAAAGACATGAGGCAAAAGTTGCAAACAAAAATATTTTTTAACATGGGTAATTTAATGGTCTTCAAAGAAATGTGTAATCCAATGATGGTGTGATTTTGTTTATCAAGGATTCAAGCTACAGGCTTGTCATGGGTTTGATTGTTGAGACTGTGGAGTGCCCCTATAGTGTTACAGAAGGGTGCCATGTCTAATACATGATCTTGTGTTACAATGGGGTGCCATGCGTAATACATGCTCTCCTAGCTGGCTATAGTGTAACAGTGGGGTGCCATGCCTAATACATGGTCTCCTAGTGGGCTATAGTGTAACAGTGGGGTGCCATGCCTAATACATGGTCTCCTAGTGGGCTATAATGATGCAATGTGGTGCCATGCCTAATACATGGTCTCCTGGTGGGCTATAACAGTGGAGTGCGATGCCTAATACATGGTCTCCTGGTGGGCTATAGTGATACAGTGGGGTGCCATGCCTAATACATGGTCTCCTAGTTAATCAGAAAGAAATCAACTAAGCGTCTTTTAGGTCCATGGATGGTATTTATAATAATTATGAAGCACATGTTTGATGTTGTTTTCAGTTTTGAGTACTTCTAAGTTTATTTTGGTGTATTGGAATATGCATTCTTTGGGGTTTTTGGAGGCTATAAATAGAAAAATGCTCAGCTAGCAAAAACTTCCAAAAAATAGGTAAAATGTCTGATTTTGACTCACGGGGAGATCAGCATTGAATAACTTTTTAAAACGCGGGAGAAGGTATGTAAAACTTAGCATTTCCTGATATGCAAGAGCATTATGAGTGCAGACATGCTTAGGATTTTTTTTTTTTATTTATTGCCATTTTAAATATTGCTAAAATTGCTTTTTAAGCATGTTTTGAGGGGTGGGGTAATCTTAAAGAAATGGGACTAAAGTTGTACAGAAAATGCTTTTTGATACTTTTATTTGGTATGGAAACATGAGTTATTTTATTGTCTTCTAAGAAATGTTTGACACAATGATGATGTGATTTATTTTTGCTCAAGAAAACAGGCTAAGGGCTTGTCATGGGTTTGATTATTGAGAACTGTACATTAAACTGTGGAGTGCCCCTATAGTGTTAAAGAGGGGTGTCATGCCTAATACATGGTCTCCTAGTGGGCTATAGTGATAAAATGTGGTGCCATGCCTAATACATGGTCTCCTGGTGGGCTATAGTGATACAGTGGGGTGCGATGCCTAATACATGGTCTCCTGGTGGGCTATAGTGATACAGTGGGGTGCCATGCCTAATACATGGTCTCCTGGTGGGCTATAGTGTAACAGTGGGGTGCCATGCCTAATACATGGTCTCCTAGTGAGCTAAAGTGTTACAGTGGGGTGCCATGCCTAATACATGGTCTCCTAGTGAGCTAAAGTGTTACAGTGTGGTGCCATGCCTAATACACGGTCTCCAAGTGGGCTATACTGTAACAGTGGGGTACCATGCCTAATACATGGTCTCCTAGCGGGCTATAGTGTAAACGTGGGGTGCCATGCATAATACAGGGTCTCCTAGTAGGCTATAGTGTAACGATGGGGTGCCATGCCTAATACATGGTCTCCTAGTGGGCTATAGTGTTACCCTGGGTGCCATGCCAAATACATGGTCTCCTAGCGGATTATAGTGTAACAGTGGGGTACCATGCCTAATAGATGGTCTCCTAACGGGCTATAGTGTAACAGTGGGGTGTCATGCCTAATACATGGTCTTCTAGTGGCTATAGTGTTACAATGGGGTGTCATGCCTAATACATGATCTCCTAGTGGGCTATAGTGTAACAGTGGGGTGCCATGCCTAATGCATGGTCTCCTAGTGAGCTATAGTGTAACAGTGGGGTGCCATTCCTAATACATGGTCTCCAAGCGGGCTATAGTGTAACAGTGGGGTGCCATGCCTAATACATGGTCTCCTAGCGGACTATAGTGTAACAGTGGGGTGTCATGCATAATGCATGGTCTCCTAGTGAGCTATAGTGTAACAGTGGGGTGCCATTCCTAATACATGGTCTCCAAGCGGGCTACAGTGTAACAGTGGGGTGCCATGCCTAACACATGGTCTCCTAGTATGATATAGTGTTACAGTTGGGACCACTTGTTCTTACAACATGAATTACGGTCCTCCCCTTATATATGCAGCTCTATATATATCACCCTACAGATTTTTGCCCGTGGGTCAGCATCCGAAGCCAGCCTGAGTGACCTATTGTTCATAGAGGAGGACGACTGGGGTATCGGCTCACAAGTAACAACAACACTCATCAACGAGAAGGGAGAGGTTAATATTTAAACTCGCATTTATATCACAGGAATACAAACATCTAATTTACAAATTGTTTTAAATGGTAATTATTTACATTGGATTTACAAGTAACATCCTATAAGGAAAAGTCTTTATAAGCGTTTACAATGTATAGGTTATGACCTGTTTTCGAGACGCAGCAGTTCTCATTGTGCTAACAGTTCACGCCGAACTAACAGTTCTCATTATGCCTACAATTCACGCACTTCTAACAGTTCACGATGTGCCAGCAGTTCTCATTGTGCCTACAGTTCACGCACTGCTAACAGTTCACGATGTGCCAGCAGTTCTCATTGTACTAACAGTTCACGCTGAACTAACAGTTCTCATTGTGCCTACAGTTCACGCACTGCTAACAGTTCACTCTGTGCCAACAGTTCTCATTGCAGTTCTCACTGTGCCAACAGTACACGCCAAACTAACAGTTCTCATTGTGCCTACAGTTAACGCACTGCTAACAGTTCGCACTGTGCCAGCAGTTCTCATTGTGCTAACAGTTCACGCCGAACTAATAGTTCTAAGTGTGCCTACAGTTCACGCACTGCTAACAGTTCACACTGTGCCAACAGTTCACACTGTGCCAACAGTTCATACTGTGCTAACAGTTCACACTGTGCCAACAGTTTACACTGTGCCAATAGCACTGTGCCAACAGTTCACACTGTGCAGACTTTTCTCACTGTGCTAACAGTTTTAATTTGGTTTAAAGTCACTTTTAGATTTGCACAATACTTATAACACTTTTGACTTAGATACAACAATATCTTTAGATACAACAGTATTCTTAACTAACAGTTATACCACGACAGTTTAACGAAGCAAACATATATTCTTTCTATAACAATATAGAGTATACATATCGTCAGAATGCAAGCAAATAATTACATACCATCATCAGATTTGAACCAAATATATAGAGAATATTACATGAGTGCCTCTTTAATATATTAAATTCGTTGGATAAAATTATATGATTCGATGCTGTGCCGAGCATCATATCATATCAATTTTATCCAACGAGTTTAATAAATTCAATAGTACATTGGAACGAATGTAAGATTCAGCAGAGTTTATGGGATGGCGAGTTGTCCGTCGTCCGTCCGTCGTCCGTCCGTCGTTAACTTTTGTCTCGTTAAGACGATAGGGCCTTCATTTTTCATCCGATCTTTACCAAACTTCAACAGGTTGTTAATATCAATGAAAGCTCGGGCAACTTTGAAAACCAGCCAGATCGAACAAGTAACAGCGGAGATATGGCCCTTGGTTTAGTAAAAAATTCTATATTTTGCCTCGTTAAGACGATAGGGCCTTCATTTTTCATTGATCTTTACCGAACTTTACCATCTTGTTAGTATCAATGAAAGCTTGGATAAGTTCGAAAAACAGCCAGATCGGTCTAGTAACAGCGGAGTTATGGCCCTTGATTTAGTTAAAAGGGCTATATTTTGCCTCGTTAAGACGATAGGGTCTTCATTTTTCATCCGATCTTTACCAAACATTACCAGATTGTTAATATCAATAAAAGCTTGGACAAGTTCGAAAACCAGCCAGATCGCACCAGCAACAGCGGAGTTATGGCCCTTGATTTAGTTAAAAATGCTATATTTTGCCTCGTTAAGACGATACGGCCTTCATTTTTCATCTGATCTTTTCCGAACTTTACCATCTTGTTAGTATCAATGAAAGCTTGGATAAGTTCAAAAAACAGCCAGATCGGTCTAGTAACAGCGGAGTTATGGTCCTTGAATTAGTTAAAAGGGCTATATTTTGCCTCGTTAAGACGATAGGGTCTTCATTTTTTATCCGATCTGTACCAAACATTATCAGATTGTTAATATGAATGAAAGCTTGGACAAGTTCGAAAACCAGCCAGATCGCACCAGCAACAGCGGAGTTATGGGCCTTGTTTTAGTTAAAAATGCTATATTTTGCCTCGTTAAGACGATAGGGCCTTCATTTTTCATCCGATCTTTACTAGACTTTACCAGATTGTTAATATAAATGAAAGCTCAGACAAATTTGAAAACCAGCCAGTTCGGACCAGTAACAGCGGAGTTATGGCCCTTGATTTAGTTAAAAATGCTATAGTTTGCCTCGTTAATACGATAGGGTCTTCATTTTTCATCCGATCTTTACCAAACTTTACAAGATTGTTACTATCAATAAAAGCTGCGACAAGTTTGAAAACCAGCAAGATTGGATTATTTACACCGGAGTTATGGCCCTTGATTTTCTGAATTATGCTAAATGTTTGGCCTCATTAAGAAGAAAGGGCCTTCATTTGGCCAGATTTCATTGAAATTTTTCAGGGATGATCAGTAACAAGCCTAGTTGTACATATCGTCACCGTGTTCCGGTTGAATGATTTTGGCGGAGTTATGTCCCTTTAAAGCTTTTAATACACAAACTTTGTTCTGACTAGTTCTCCTGAACCCTGGCCGGATTTAAACGAAACTTTTTAGGGATGATCAGTTCCAGGTCTAGTTGTGCAAATCTTTGCCGTGTTCCGGTTGAATGCTTTTTGGCAGAGTTACGGTCCTTTAAAGGTTTTAATACACAAACTTTGTCTGGACTATTCTCCGGAACATCTCCCCACATTTCAACGAAACTTTACAGGGATGATCAGCACCAAGCTTAGTTGTGCATATCATCGTCGCATTCCGGTTAACAGATTTCTGGTGGAGTTATGGCCCTTTAAAGGTTTTTTATACACAAATATTTTCCGGTCTAGTTCTCCTGAACCCCTGGCTGGATTTTAACGAAACTTGACAAGGATGATCAGTATCAAACCTAGTTGTGCATATCATCGCCATATTTGGGCTGAATGATTTTTGGCAGAGTTATGACCCATTAAAGGTTTTAATACACTAACTTTGTACAGACTAGTTCTCCTGAACCTCTGGCTGGATTACAACGAAACTTGTCAGGGACAATCAGTACCAAGCCTAGTTTCGTATATCATCACCATGTTATGGTTGAACGATATTTGAAAGAGTTATGGCCCCTTGTGCATAAACTTTATCTTTAGCCAGTAGAGCGTCCACAGGCCCTGTTGGGCCTCTTGTTTTATAGTAGCTCTCTTGTTGCTTCCTATATATAACGTAGTCTTATGATGAAGTCGTATGTTTGTATGATGAATTCGTATGTTTGTATGATGAAGTCGTATAATTGTATGATGAAGTCCTATGTTTGTATGATGAAGTCGTATGTTTTTATGATGAAGTCGTATGTTTGAATGATGAAGACGTATTTTTGTATAATGAAGTCGTATGTTTGTATGATGAAGTCGTATGTTTTTATGATGAAGTGTTTGTATGATGAAGTCGTATGTTTGTATAATGAAGTCGTATGTTTGTATGATGAAGTCGTATGTTTGTATGATGAAGTGTTGTTTGTATGATGAAGTCGTATGTTTGTATAATGAAGTCGTATGTTTTTATGGTGAAGTCGTATGTTTGTATGATGAAGTGTTTGTATGATGACGTCGTATTTTTGTATAATGAAGTCGTATGTTTGTATGGTGAAGTCGTATGTTTGTATGATTAAGTTGTATGTTTGTATGATTAAATGTTTGTATGATGAAGTCGTATGTTTGTATAATGTAGTCGTATGTTTGTATGGTGACGTCGTATGTCGGTATGGTGAAGTCGTATGTTTGTATGATGACGTCGTATGTTTGTATGATGAAGACGTATGTTTGCATGGTGAAGTCGTATGTTTGTATGGTGAAGACGTATGTTTGTATGGTGAAGTCGTATGTTTGTATGGTGACGTCGTATGTTTGTAGGATGAAGTCGTATGTTTGTAGGTTGAAGTCGGATGTGTGTACGGTGAGGTCGTATGTTTGTACGGTGAAGTCGTATTTATGTATGATGAAGTCGTATGTTTGTATGATGACTTCGTATTTTTGTATGATGAAGACGTATGTTTGTATGTTGAAATCGTATGGTGAAGTCGTATGTTTGTGTGATGACGTCGTATGTTTGTATGATGACGTCGTGTTTTTGTATGATGAAGACGTATGTTTATGTGTTGAAATCGTATGGTGAAGTCGTATGTTTGTGTTTGTACGATGAAGTCGTGTGTTTGTATAGTGAAATCGTATGTTTGTATGGTGAAGTCGTATTTTTGTATGGTGAAGTCGTATTTGTGTATGATGAAGTCGTATGTTTGTATGATGACGTAGTATTTTTGTATGATGAAGACGTATGTTTGTATGGTGAAATCGTATGGTGAAGTCGTATGTTTGTGTTTGTATGATGAAGTCGTGTGTTTGTATTGTGAAGTCGTATGTTTGTATGCTGAAGTCGTATATTTGTATGGTGAAATCGTATTTTTGTATGGTGAAGACGTATGTTTGTATGATGAAGGCGTATGATTGTATGGTGAAATAGTATGTTTGTATGGTGAAGGCGTATGTTTGTATGGCGAAGTCGTATGTTTGTATGACGAAGTCGTATGTTTGTATGGTGAAGTCGTATGTTTGTATGACGAAGTCGTATGTTTGTATGGCGAAGTCGTATGTTTGTATGAGGCAGACGTATGTTTGTATGATGAAGACGTATGTTTGTATGATGAAGTCGTATGTTTGTATGATGATGTCGTAGTTTTGTATGATGAAGTCGTATATGTGTTTGATGACGTCGTATGTTTGAATGATGAAGTCGTATATTAATATGATGAAGTCGTGTGTTTGAATGATACAGTCGTATGTTTGTATGATGACGTCGTATGTTTGTATGAAGTCGTTGGTTTGTATGATGACGTCGTGTGTTTGTATGGTGAAGTCGTGTGTTTGTATGAAGTCGTATGTTCGTATGATGACGTCGTATGTTTGTATTATGAAGTCGTGTGTTTGTATGATGAAGTCGTGTGTTTGTATGGTGAAGTCGTATATTTGTATGGTGAAGTTGTATATTTGTATGGTGACGTCGTATGTTTGTATGGTGTATGATGAAGTCGTATGTTTGTATGATGAAGTCGTATGTTTGTATGATGAAGTCGTATTTGTATGATGATGTCGTATGTCTGTATGCTGAAGTCGTATGTCTGTATGATGACGTCGTATGTTTGTATGATGAAGTCGTATTTTGTATGACGATGTCGTATTATTGTATGATGAAGACGTATGTTTGTATTGTGAAGTCGTATGTTTGTATGATGAAGACGTATGTTTGTATGATGAAGACGTATGTTTGTATGGTGAAGTCGTATGATTGTATGTTGAAGTCGTATGTTTGTATGATGACGTCGTATTTTTGTATGATGAAGTCGTATGTTTGTATGGTGAAGTCGTGTTTTTGTATGATGAAGATGTGTGTTTGTATGGTGACGTCGTACGTATTTTTGTATGCTGAAGTCGTATGTCTGTATGATGACGTCGTATGTTTGTATGATGATGTCGTATTTTTGTATGGTGAAGTCGTATGTTTGTATGGTGAAGACGTATGTTTGTATGGTGAAGTCGTTTGTTTGTATGATAAAGTCGTATGTTTGTATGATGAAGTCGTATGTTTGTATGATGAAGTTGTATGTTTGTATGTTTGTATGATGACGTCGTATTTTTGTATGGTGAAGTCGTGTTTTTGTATGATGAAGATGTATGTTTGTATGGTGACGTCATATTTTTGTATGATGACGTCGTATTTTTGTATGATGAAGACGTATGTTTGTATGATGAAGTCGTGTGTTTGTATGGTGAAGTCGTATATTTGTATGGTGAAGTTGTATATTTGTATGGTGACGTCGTATGTTTGTATGGTGTATGGTGAAGTCGTATGTTTGTATGATGAAGTCGTATTTTTGTATTATGAAGTCGTATGTTAGTATGATGAAGTCGTGTGTTTGAATGATGAAGTCGTATGCTTGTATGGTGAAGTCGTATATTTGTATGATGAAATCGTTTGTTTGTATGGTGAAGTCGTATGTTTGTATGATGACGTCGTATGTTTGTTTTATGACGTCGTATGTTTGTATGATGAAGTCGTATTTTTGTATGGTGAAGTCATATTTTTGTATGATGACGTCGTATTTTTGTATGATGAAGACGTATGTTTGTATGATGAAGTCGTGTGTTTGTATGGTGAAGTTGTATATTTGTATGGTGAAGTTGTATATTTGTATGGTGACGTCGTATGTTTGTATGGTGTATGGTGAAGTCGTATGTTTGTATGATGAAGTCGTATTTTTGTATGATGAAGTCGTTTATTTGTATGATGAAGTCGTGTGTTTGTATGAAGAAGTCGTATTTTGTATGCTGAAGTCGTATGTCTGTATGATGACGTCGTATGTTTGTATGATGAAGTCGTATTTTTGTTTGGTGAAGTCGTATTTTTGTATGATGACGTCGTATTTTTGTATGATGAAGACATATGTTTGTATGGTGAAGTCGTATGTTTGTATGATGAAGTCGTATGATTGTATGGTGAAGACGTATGTTTGTATGGTGAAGTCGTATGTTTGTATGATAAAGTCGTATGTTTGTATGATGAAGTTGTATGTTTGTATGATGACGTCGTATTTTTGTATGGTGAAGTCGTATGTTTGTTTTATGAAGTCGTATGTTTGTATGATGAAGTTGTGTGTTTGTATGATGAAGTCGTATGTTTGTATGGTGAAGTCGTGTTTTTGTATGATGAAGATGTATTTTTGTATGATGAAGTCGTATGTTTGTATGGCGAAGTCGTATGTTTGTATGGTGAAGTCGTGTTTTTGTATGATGAAGATGTATTGTTGTATGATGAAGTCGTATGTTTGTATGGCGAAGTCGTATGTTTTTATGGCGACGTCGTTTGTATGTATTATGAAGTCGTATGTTAGTATGATTAAGTCGTGTGTTTGAATGATGAAGTCGTATGTTTGTATGGTGAAGTCGTATGTTTGTATGATGAAGTCGTTTGTTTGTATGGTGAAGTCGTATGTTTGTTTTATGAAGTCGTATGTTTGTATGATGAAGTTGTGTGTTTGTATGGTGAAGTCGTATATTTGTATGGTGAAGTTGTATATTTGTATGGTGACGTCGTATGTTTGTATGATGAAGGCGTGTGTTTGAATGATGACGCATTTGCATATTTTACTAGTGTAATATGATAAATATATCATGGCCTTTTCACGCTCCCACACCGCAAATTATGTGATAAACACATATATGATCAGATTGCTACCAAATTATCAGACTGCAATTAAATGATATTACAACCAAATGTATCATCCGATTGCATATGATCAGATTGCAACCACATGTACATATCACGAGATTGCAGCAACAAATGATCACATTGCAACCAAATGTGCATATCACGAGATTGCAACAACAAATTATAAGATTGCAACCAAATGTGCATATCACGAGATTGCATCAACAAATGATCAGATTGCAACCAAATGTACAAATGATAAGATTGCAACCAAATGTACATATCACGAGATTGCGACAACAAATGATCAGATTGCAACCAAATGTGCATATCACGAGATTGCAACAACAAATGATAAGATTGCAACCAAATGTGCAAATCACGAGATTGCAACAACAACAGATCAGATTGCAACCAAATGTGCATAAATTATCAGATTGCAACCAAATGTGCATATCACGAGATTGCAACAACAAATGATCAGATTGCAACCAAACGTGCATATCACGAGATTGCATCAACACATTTTTTCAGATTGCAACCAAATATGCATATCACGAGATTGCATCAACAAATGATCAGATTGCAACCACATGTGCATATCACGAGATTGCGACAACAAATAATCAGATTGCAACCAAATGTGCATATCATGAAATAGCAACAACAAATGATCAGATTGCAACCAAATGTGCATATCATGAGATTGCATCAACAAATGATCAGATTGCAACCACATGTGCATATCACGAGATTGCATCAACAAATGATCAGATTGCAACACAGAGATTGCAACAACAAATGTCTGATTGCAACCAAATGTGCATATCACGAGATTGCATCAACAAATGATCAGATTGCAACCAAAGAGATTGCAACAACAAATGTCTGATTGCAACCACATGTGCATATCACGAGATTGCATCAACAAATGATCAGATTGCAACCACAGATATTGCAACAACAAATGTCTGATTGCAACCAAATGTGCATATCACGAGATTGCATCAACAAATGATCAGATTGCAACCAAAGAGATTGCAACAACAAATGTCTGATTGCAACCACATGTGCATATCACGAGATTGCATCAACAAATGATCAGATTGTAACCACAGAAATTGCAACAACAAATGTCTGATGGCAACCAAATGTGCATATCACGCGATTGCAACAACAACATTCGAGGGTTCAGTGCAAAACTAGTGTATCTCCTTTATTCATATGTAGTTACAATAGTTTTGCGCTGACACCTCGAAATTATCAGATTGCAACCAAATGTGCATATCACGAGATTGCAACAACAAATGGTCAGATTGCAACCAAATGTGCATATCATGAGATTGCAACAACAATTGATCTGACTGCAACCAAAATCGGCCTTTCTAAACGAAGAAGAAAAAGTATATAGATATATTGTCAGCAACCAAATGACATATCATCTTGCGTTTTATGTTATAGATTTATAATTAGTATTCATAAGCGTTTTATGTTATAGATTTATATATCTTATAGATTTATATATAGTATTTATAGGGGATGAAAATCCCCTTAACGGTATCAACTTTTGTCCACATACTAACATTATCCCTTTGGTTTCCGATTTCGGCCAATTATATGAGAGTCAAGCTTACGGAACGGGAAACCAGTAGCTACTTCCGCTGATAGGCACTTCGGGCCTCTTCGGCGTTGTCCCTTGTCTGGGTGCCATTCGCAACATCTCTCTATAACCGAAGAATGATGGAATTGGCCCAATCGGAACTGCCTCAACCATTTTTTTTATTTTTTTCCCAAAAAATAATCATTATTTCCGATGATCTACGGAAATGAGCGAGTTTGCACGATTGGGAATTGGCCGACTCAATCCAATCGGAACTCTTCGCCAATTTCCGTACTCGGGAATAGTGGGTTCCCGAGTGACGGAATCCGACGAGGCAGTTCCGATTGCCAATCGGAACTCTTCGCCAATTTCCGTACTCGGTAATAGTGGCTCGGAGAGTACTAGGTGCCGCTCAATGGTTTTTGGAAGCAAAATGATGAAATTGGTTCGGTTTTCGATTGTAGCTCTCCGCAAAATAGTGCTCTTTTATATAATGTTGTATTGATGAAAATATTGCAGATGTGTGAGTGATTTTTATCAATTTCTTGATATTTTATTGCTATGACCGATAAATTATACTTTTTAACAAAATAAATCCCCAAATATGTGTAGTTGAAATCAAGACGTTTCGGCCCCAAACAGTTCGTTCGGTCCCAAACAGTTCGTTTCATATAATGACTGATAGTTTGGAAGCATTTGTTGAGTTTTCCAAATATATACTATAATATTACGGTTGAATTGAAGGGAAAGGAGGAAGGGACATTGTAATTATGATTATATCATATTATGGGAGTGATTGTTTACCGTTTTGTCAGTCGAGAGTGATATGTCAGCTGCATGCATATACGAACTTGATATTGTATCAGTAAATCAATTAATAAAACTCTAAACAAAGAAAGATATGACTCATGAAGTCCATACTGACGTCCATGGTACTTGATATATTGTTAAATTACGCTTATATGGTCTGCAAGTATATATTTTTTCTCCAATCCACAGACATTAGGGTACACCTTTGACATGAGGGTTAGTTTATTGCAAGATATAGATCTTATACATATAATCATCTAGTGAAAACATTCCAGATATCATATATTTAATATAAACAATATGAAAATAGTTTATTTAACATTATTACTGTGTGATCAATGATTACATCAAATGTATTAATTTTATTTTATAAGGGCTTCTAGAAGCATCAAACATTTTTAAAATGTTTAAATTGCAATCGGAGGCTCTAGTGTGTTTTACAAAATATGGTTTACAGGAGGAATAACTTTTATCAATGACATTTTAAACACAAATGGAAATCTTTATTCATACATAGAATTGAATGAACACTATAATATACAGTCCAATTTTCTTGAATATGAAGGTATTATAACTGCTGTCAGGAATTATTTGGCAAACCTGAATATTGTGCATCTAGCCTGTAACAGCCAAACCGGAAACCCTATTCGTCCACTTATACTATCCTTAATTCTACAAAATGAGAAAGGCTGTCGAAACATATATGACATCATGATTATAAATAATGTATATCCCAAAGCATTAAGTAAATGGAAAAATGAAGTAGTTAGTGTTCCAAACTTTGAATTTGAAAGATTATATGCCTTACCTTATAAAATAACAAAATATCCTAAGTTACCTTGGTTCAATTTAGAATCAACCATAGGATACTTGGAACAAATTACCTTTTATCTAAAATGAATATTATTAATAACGATATGTGCAGCTTTTGCAAAAATACACCTGAAACTATCCAACATCTGTTTTGGAACTGTGGAACAGTAAAAGAATTCTGGTCAAAACTTCAAACTTATCTTACAGAAAAATGCAATACAGCATTCGTAACTTTAACAGAAACAGATATTTTTATTTGGAAATAGTAAATTTAATACTGTTTTGAGCAAAATCATCATGCAAGCAGAACTTTACATTTATTAAAACAAGATCAACGTCAAATTCCACAGCTTAACCTTTTTAAAACGTATATAATATCTTTGTACAAAGTTGAAAAACTAATCGCATATAAAAACTTAAAAATGAGTAAGTTTGAAACCATGTGGAGTCAATACCTTGCTATCTGTGGAACTGGAGTATAGAGATAATTTACTTAGTTGATTTTTCCAGTATCAAACTGTAGCAAATAAACTTAATATTTTCATTCTGGGACATGCAAAGCTTAGCTTACTAATTAGAAATAACATACCCCTGCTTATATCTTGATCTTCCTTAATCAACCTTCTTGTTGTTTTTTATAGAAAAAATAATAATTTTAGAAGTTGTGTATATTAATCCTTTAAAACTATCCTAAAACATTGTTCTTTGATAGTGGATTTATATACAGATTTATTACACAGTATGGGTTATTGTTTTTTTCTCTTTCCAAAAACAAAATATGAGAAAAAATCAGTGTAGCATGAAACAGTGTTTATTTTTGATACTATAACATTAAAATGATCTGTGAAAAGCATGTCTGTATGTATTGACAATGTGGGTTTTACACTGTGTTTTGAAACAAAAAATATTCTTTAGAGCTGGCTTGCGCAGTCGGTAGCGCGGCGGATTTGTAACCGGAGGCCCCGGGTTCAATCCTCCGTGGCGCCACTGAGTTTCGTCGGTGTGTTCTTGACCAAGACACTTTCCCTTAGCCTCGTCCGTCAGATGGGGACGTAAACCGGGCAGTACCGTGTATCGGTCTATCCTCCGAGCACCATAGGAATTTATATGATAATAAAGAGTAGGGCATGGTTTCCGGATTCCTATGTATCCTTCCCCTCTCTCTGGGGCAGCTCTAAATAACCTATACTGTGTTGATGAGCCGTTAAACAACATTCGTTTCAATTCAGTTTATACATTTATTATTGTTTTTTTCCACATAACCTAGCACTAGTCCTTCATAATAAGACTTTGCATTTTGTAAACCGTATTTCACATTTTTTGTCTCTTTTTTTTTCTTTTGATTTTTTAACTTTTTTTTAATTTTGCCTAAATGCGAACAGTAGTCAATATGAAAAAATAAAGATCACAATAATGAAGATTAAACCTGAAAAAAGCTACTGTAGTCTGTATGATATCTAAAAATGGATATATATTTACATAATTTTTATAAACTTCCATTCTTGGCATTGATCTCAGCTCTCTGAAGCGTCCAGTGAAACGACGGAGCTATTATTTTTCAACATTTCAATTAAAGACACACCCGGTTAAAATGAGATACCGGTAATAAATATAATAACAGTCGTGAAAGAAAAGAGTGTAGTTAGAAGAGTTTATGGATGTGTAAACCTCTTGAAAACTGGTCGACATCACATGTTAGGTTTCATCCTGCGCTAAAACGACCACTCGTTAGTCTCTGTTTGGCTACCAAGATTTAAAGGGCAAAGGTCATAGCAAAAAGAGAAGAATATGGACAAAAGAGGGCCTCAGGGAAGATTTTTGTAAATATATGGTAAACATATTTAAAAAAGACCTATTATTGTAGCAAAATAACATTGTTTTTCATTTTAAGACCAAAGGGTAATATAATAGGGCCTTAAAGATGATGATTGAAAAGAGGGTCTCAGGGAAGATAATTTTACTAACTGGGCCACTGTCTTCTAAGAGCATTCAATGCATTACAATATAAGGTAAAATATTTTATAAGAGGCTCATTATTGCAAAACCAAAAGAGGGGAAACGGCTTTCAAAGACGAAAAGAGGGCCTCATGAAAGATTTTATTGCTAAATGGGCCATTGTCTTGTAATAGCTTCTTTCCCTCATGGTCGTTTCCAGACATGCTGTAACTTATGATATTCAATTGTTTAAATTGAATTTGAATACATTGAGAATAATTCAAAATTTAGTATTACTTAAAGAAATGCTTAATCCAGCTCTTTTTCAAAACAAATTTTTACTCCCACCAGGAATTGAACCTGGGTCTTCTACCCTAAAAGGGTAGACGTGTTTACCGATTACACCATAGAAGTGCTACATGTTTTTACTAAGAGCAAAATTTAATGAACTAAAAAATTAAACTGAAGTTTCTAATTTCACAGCCAAGTAGTTAAACTAGATTAAAACTTGAATTACAAACAATTTGACGAGGGATCAACGAAGTCAGTGTCACATATTGCAAATACAAGTTAAGGCAAAACTTACTGATGATTACACCATTTTAACCGATAATTTTGATCGGCAATTGGCTACTAATGACAACCCTGACGCCTATATGTTGTGCTTATAATATAAAGCAAATATAAATATGTGCCTAAATACATAATTTTATATATGTAATTAATATAACATTTAAGCATGAAATGAGTTAGATGTGGGTTGGCTGATGGGAGTCATTTGACGGATATCTGGCAACATCCGTTAGATGAGGGTCATCAACACGAACCTGGTGGTTCAGTAAATCGGTTTGCTGGTTGTTTGAATGATTAACGTCATTTTTAGCACATGTTAGGGCCATATATGATCATCAATATCATCCATGGTGGGGGCACACCACTTTTTCCTGGGTAGAAATAGTAGTCACTACTAGTGTATACCTTCTGCCCATCTGAAAGGACACGCTTTTTTATTTATTCCAACCCGCAGTGAGAGAGGCGAGGTTTCAAACCATCCAAGCCACGGATGCAGTAAATCGGAATCAACCTTCTCAGCACATTAAACATTTAGGGCACTGCTCCCCGATTCAGATGTAACCTTTCTTAATTTTTTTGGGCCCATTAACTTCTAGGTATGGTTATAAATATAAAATGTGTAACCTGTTGCTATAAATACTAAAATAATTTCCTCTGCTTTAACAAGGGCTTGCAACCTTCTACTAGATACGTATCATACGATGTATCTGTAGACTGTAGGGCAGCATTTAAAAAAATTTAGTGACTGTCCCGTTCATTTGTTTTGTACAATTTAAACAGAATTAATTTGGTGGCATATAGTATATATAAACCATCACGGTCTCTTTCAGCGTAAATCACGTATATAAATGATGTCACAGTCTCTTTCAGCGTAAATCCACGTATATAAATGACGTCACCGTCTCTTTCGGCTTAAATCCATGTAATAAATTGACGTCACTGTCTCTTTCAGCGTAAACTCCACGTATATAACTGACGTCACCGTTTCTTTCAGCGTAAATGAACATATAAATGATGTCACCGTCTCTTCCAGTGTAAATCCACATATAGTAACTTCACTGTTAATTTCAGGTTGAATTTGCATATATTAACTTCACTGTTTAATATTTCTAGGGTAAATTCGCCGCATATATATATATATTAACTTCAGTGTTAATTTCAGGGTAAAAATTTGCATGTATAGTAACTTCAGTGTTAATTTCAGGTGAATTCAGGGACTTCTGTTAATTTCAGGATAAATTTGCATATATAGTAACTTCACGTATCAATTTTAGAAAAAAAAAGGCAATAGAAAGAAAAAAATGAAAAAGAAAAATATAAGAATGCTTTTAAATGCATGGGTTGACATTAGTTACTAGATAGAATTATGAAATGAATGTTTTACTGCATTTTTTCTCAATTTTAAAAAAACCACGCTTGCGACGGTATGGGTTATGTTCCTAAAATATATAAAAAAATCCACATATATAAATGATGTTGCTGATCCTTCAGTGTAAATCCACATAACAACGTCACTGTCGCTTTTAGCGTAAATCTTGCATGTTTAAAATCTTCACTGTCAATTTCCGGATAAATCCATACGTATAAATAATTTTCACTGTCTCTTTTTGTTTAAATCCCACTAAATAAACAATTTCAACATCCCTTTTTAAGTTTTTAGTATCAAGTCGCAGTGATAAACCATGTCACTGTCTCTTTCAGCGTAATTCCGTCTGTACAAATGATTTCACCGTCACTGACTTTCAGTGTTAATCCACACATATTATTAATAACTTCACTGACACTTTCTAGGTTACGGTGTAATCCACATGTATAGATAACTCTACTTTTTTATTTTCAGTTTAAATCTATGTATTTAAATATATCAATATAATGTTAAGACCTGTTTAAGGAATTTTCACAGACATATTCTAAGTTCTACTATCTGGGTTCTATTAATCACGGGTGGGGGGTGTTCCTGGTGATGTTCCTTGTTGTTCCAGGCAGTGTTCCCTTTATTGCGAGTTTCGTTTTCCCATATCCCCGTGCCACTAAAGCAAGTCTCCACTCCTCAAATGACGACTTTACCAGGGTGTCATTAAGAGGCGGGGATTTCTCCCTGCTACTTTGACAGGTCTACCTGGCTACTATGAATACTTTTACTAGTGTTTTATACAAGTATCAATAAAAATAACCGGCTATTCTGCTCTGGGTGCCGCTTACTTATAAAGGTAATGACACCCCTGCTCTACCCTGCCCTGTATATATTGGTGGGGCTGTATGATCAGATCATTGATACCATGATCATGATGCCCATGGTAGCGAGAAACCAACAAGGACATAATCTATGTCGTCTTTAAATAGCAATGTCGATTTCCTGTTCCTAAAAATGCGCGAAAATGGGGTTTCCCATTACGGCTATTATTCCCAT